>LJIJ01006128.1:0-10138 GCA_001718145.1 Orchesella cincta
ACTCCATACGAAAGCCACAAAAGTATGAATCCACAAACAGCTCTCTTCTTGCTCGTGTCTGTTATCAGAATATTGATAACCCTCACAACCTTTTATGTTAACAAACTTCACTAATTAAGCATGTCATGCAACTGCTTTTAATAATTTGCCTGCAACATTCATAAAAGTAGCTTCATTTTACCATAAAGTGCATATATAACAACCTTCCATATCTATCTCATTCCATGTTATTGAGTCTCTTGAACAAATCTCGCTTAACTGAGAAAATGAAAAAATCGCTTGCAGTTTCCATGTATTAAAAGGGCTGCATGTTGTCATGTATGTATAAGCGCATTTGAATCAATACTTCGACATCATTCTTTAAGGTCGGGCTGCCTCTGAACATTTTGAACTGAACTGGAAGCCTAGAAGATACCCGCAATGGAAGGTAATGCAAAAATTAACGAAATTTATCCAGCGTACACAACTTTTAAACAACCAAAGAATTTGAAAAGAACACAGAAATAAAACCTTTAGATCTTCATACAAACACCCTTCTCTTTATATTACTTTTATCAACTTAATTTTTAAGTAAAAAATCGCATTCAAATTACGGAAAATCAACAAACTGGAAATCTGCCTGTGTGAAGCGAGTCGAAAACCTAACTGTTTCCTTTTAACATCGTCACTATTTCATCACACATTTTTGCTATAAAAGTTGAGTTGAATTAAGACTTAATAACAATTACTACCAATATTTTTGATTGGGATGATGATGATGATGTTTTGTATTTACACATGTAATTTGTCGTTACAATTTGTTACAAAATCAGCTTTATTTTTATTTATCTGTAACATTATCAGGTTTCTAATATTTATACTCTCTTGATACATCCTTGCCGCTTTAAATTGAGAGTTGTCAGTTAATTACACATCGAATAAAGTAAATTCAGTAAAAAAAATTCTGGCTTCCTTCAAACATTTTTAAGTTAAACAATTCTTAACAATTCAAATATTTTATAACCATTTAACATTGCAAAAACCAATTAAATTTATGTATCAATCGACGAATCTAATCTGAATTCTTACTTCATTCTTTCAAAAAATGAAATTCAACTTTCTCTTAAATTACCCCTGTTTCATACAAGTTCAAAACAATACTGCAAACTCATCCTTAAGCAATTTATTTTGATCCATGCCTATCATTAAAGAATCAAATAGACTAGCTCCTACTTTCAGCTCAATTTTGTCAACATCTTTAGCAGCGTTTTGCTTCGGCTTGAAACAATGGCAAAGAGTGGAAGGGACATCAGTAGACCAAAAATTCTGGGCACGGTGAAAGCGCCTTTTCAACGTCTCAAGCGAGAATCCAGGCAGAAGAGTCACTTGCAGCGCCTCACAATATCGAAGAAAGGCGTCGTGATAAACTTGGGGTATTTCATTTAAATTGGGTAATCTAACAGAAGTTCGGACGCTGCAATAGAGAAAGTACACGAGGTCAACGGTAGGACAAGCCTCCCAAAGAGTTGATAGTCAACAAGGGTTACAGCAACAGGTTTCCTTTCGTCATTGTAGAGAAATAGCATGTTGTTTAGGTAGCAATCCCCGTGTATTCCAACAAGCCACGGTTCTATATTAAAATTATTTTAGTCTCAATTCATTTTTTCCGTATTGTATAAAAAATTCTGCATTTTACCATAGTTGTAATCCTCATTGTCATTTGGTTGAATTCGAAGTTGACTCTCCACGCTTTTCTCGTCAATCCCATTTTTCTGCCTGAATGCATTCATTCCTTCCAGAATGTCTCTGGCGAAAAAAATCTTTTAAACCTTTGCAAGCTGGATGTGAAGCGCCAAGCTTATCTTCCACAATTTTCAAGTAGGAAGCACTGAAACGATTCATGAGCTGACGGAAACCAGTCATCTTATCGGAATTAGTATCCATTTCATGAATAAATTGTCGATATTTTGTGCTCAACAAGGTCAACCCGTTCTTTTGCTTGTATGCCCAGGATAAAGCGTGCAATTTGGCCATTTCCTCCAAAACGATTTTTGTATGGGACAAATCCAAGCCTTGAAGTCGGTCTGCCATTGTGAATCCGAAGGTTTTGCGGAGGTCCGTCATCAAAATAAAATTTTCAGAGGACCATGGAGTTTTGGTGAACTTTGCTGCCGAATGGAAAATTGAAAAATTAAAGAAACTATATATAACGTAGATCGAAATTGGTAAACGTTATTTTTTTATTACATGGGTTTCCAACGACATTGGCTGCTTGAACAGCAACTACAGAAAGATCAACACATTTTCTGCTCCGGATTCAGCTGCAAGCTCTTTGAGTTGAGGTAGAAACTCTTGGCTACATAAAATTTCTTTGCTGAATAAACCATCCAAATATTCTCTTGGTCCTGGACTGTTTGCTGGATGACACTTTATGAGATAATAGTTTGATACCGTTTCATCTTTAAACATCACCTCGATGGCGTACATAATACTTAGATAATTGTCTCCCGGGTTCGTGCCTGTACCGGTGCTGAACTTTTCCACTTCCTTGTCGAGAGCTAGCTCTAAGAATTCTTTGGTGATTTGAAAACCTGCTTCCCAGAAGGAGTTGCGTTGGTTGTTGGATTATCTACCATTGCGAATACCTTCTAAATTTCCGGTGTTAATTACAATGTTCACGAGACAAACTGAACTTAAAATATGTTTTGTTAACTGCGGTAAATGAGAAATCATAATGTGAAATATAATGCTTGAAAAATATGGGCGTTGGCTTTCATTTATGGTTTAACGTACAACTGATATGTTCTCATTTCATCCCAAAACGTTTCTTTGCAATGTAATATACGTACATTCTAGAGGTGGGAAGTTGGCGAAAAATGATGACCCACTTGCACCCACGCTTGCAGGTCTCGCCCCCAAACCCGCTTGCGCTTGCTTGCAACAAAAAATTGACCCGGCTTGCCTGCACCCATGGGCGCTTGCAAGACTTGCAAAAAAATTTAACGGACATTTTTAGCCTTAAACTTCGTCAAAACAGTCAAATATTGTGTTCAACATTCAGAGTTTGGAATTTTGAAAGTTTATTTTGTTTAAACTGCTCAAAAAAGTGAATAAAACATGATTTTTGACATATAAATTGCACTTTTATAGGCTGCGATGACTAAAATGGGGATTTAGAATTGCATTTTTGTGGAAATTTAACAATAAAAATGCCGTGGGTATTCGCAAGCGCTTGCAATTTTTTTTGACCCAAGCCCGCTTGCACTTGCGCTTGCAAGGTCTCCGCAAGCTTGCCCATACCCATGGTATTCGCAAGCGCCCATGGACACTCGCTTGTGCAAGCGGGTTTGTCCCACCTCTAGTACATTCAGTCTATTAGGTACATGGATGGTACAGGCAAATTACTAAGGCACTATATAACACGCGTATCTAAGATGAATGTGAAATGTAAGAAAGGAAAAGTAATATGTGCATGGTTGATGAATTGGTTGGTTTGATATGGGACGAATTCTAAAGAAAGGGAACGTTTTCTTCAAGCAAATTCGTTTTCTATCCAATACAGCTTATACAATTACATGATATAATAACTCAATGCGTGGAGGGTCACAGCTTTCATTTTTAATATATGTGTAATTGTTTAAACATAGCCGAATACACGAAATTCTGACAAATCTAACTAGGCGAAATACTTGTGGACATTTTTCTAACCCTACTCACTACTAAATACGTTGAGTATATGCACCTAATTTGGGCAAAACGTCATACAATATTACAATTCCCAATCCAAATCGGAATACGCTGTTGATTTTTACGTTGTAACATCTTCTCATATGTAAAAGCTGCAATGAATACTGAATCTCCAAACGCCAAGAAAATACAATTGCACACGCCTATGCTGAATTTACCACTGCCTAAAGCATTGGCTTGGCCCTCTGGAGCCATTCAGTATCATTGCAGCTTTTACCATATGAGGAAATAGATGTACAAACGTAAAAATCAACAGCGCGATTCCGATTTGGCATTGGGAATTGTAATATTGTATGACGTTTTGCCCCAAATTAGGTTGCATATACTCAAGCGTATATTAGTAAGTGAGTAGGGTTAGAAAAATGTCCACAAGTATTTCGCCTAGTTAGATTTGTCAGAATTTCGTGTATTCGGCTATGTTTAAACAATTACACATATATTTAAAAATGAAACTGTGAACCCTCACGCATTTGAGTTATTATATCATGTAAATTGTATAAGCTGTATTGGATAGAAAAACGAAATTTGCCTTGAAGAAAACGTTCCCTTTCTTTAGAATTCGTCCCATAATCAAACCAACAATTCACAAACCATGCCCACATATTACTTTTCCTTTCTTACATTTCACATTTCATCTTAGATACGCGTGTTATATAGGTGCCTTAGTAATTTGCTGTACCATCCATGTACCTAATAGACTGAATGTACTAGAGTGGGACAAACCCGCTTGCACAAGCGAGTGTCCATGGGCCGCTTGCGAATATCCCATGGGTATGGGCAAGCTTGCGGAGACCTTGCAACGCAAGCAGGGTGCAAGCGGGCTTGGGTTCAAAAAAAATTGCAAGCGCTTGCGAATACCCACGGCATTTTTTATTGTTTAAATTTCCACAAAAATGCAATTCTAAATCCCATTTTAGTCATCGCAGCCTATAAAGTGCAATTTATATGTCAAAAATCATGTTTTATTCACTTTTTTGAGCAGTTTAAACAAAATAAACTTTCAAAATTCCAAACTCTGAATGTTGAACACAATATTTGACTGTTTTGACGACGTTTAGGCTAAAATGTCCGTTAAATTTTTTTGCAAGTCTTGCAAGCGCCCATGGGTGCAGGCAAGCCGGTCAATTTTTTGTTGCAAAGCAAGCGCAAGCGGGTTTGGGCGAGACCTGCAAGCGTGGGTGCAAGTGGCGTCATCATTTTTTCGCCAACTTCCCACCTCTAGAATGTACGTATATTACATTGCAAAGAAAACGTTTTGGGTTGAAATGACAAAATATCAATTGTACGTAAAAGATAAAACAAAAGCCAACGCCCATATTTTTCAAGTATTACTCTTCACATTATGATTTCTCATTTTACCGCAGTTAACAATACCATATTTTAAGTTCAGTTTGTCTCGTGAACATTGTAATTAACACCGGAAAGTTTAGAAGGTATTCGCAATGGTAGATAATCAACAACCAACGCAACTCCTCTGGGAAGGCAGGTTTTCAAATCACCAAAGAATTTTTAGAGCTAGCTCTCGACAAGGAAGTGGAAAAGTTCAGCACCGGTACAGGCACGAACCGGGAGACAATTATCTAAGTATTATGTACGCCATCGAGGTGATGTTTAAAGATGAAAACGGAATCAAACTATTATCTCATAAAGTGTCATCCAACAAACAGTCCAGGGCAAAGAGAATATTTGGATGGTTTATTCAGCAAAGAAATTTTATGTACCAAGAGTTTCTACTCAACTCAAAGAGCTTGCAGCTGAATCCGGAGCAGAAAATGTGTTGATCTTTCTGTAGTTGCTGTTCAAGCAGCCAATGTCGTTGGAAACCCATGTGTAATAAAAAATAACGTTTTACCAATTTCGATCTACGTTATATATAGTTTCTTTAATTTTTCAAATTTTCCATTCGGCAGCAAAGTTCACCAAAACTCCATGGTCCTCTGAAATATTTATTTTGATGACGGACCTCCGCAAAACCTTCGGATTCACAATGGCAGACCGACTTCAAGGCTTGGATTTGTCCCATACAAAAATAAGTTTGGAGGAAATGGCAAAATTGCACGCTTTATCCTGGGCATACAAACAAAAGAGCGGGTTGACCTTGTGAGCACTAAATATCCCCCAATTTGTTTCGTGAAATGGATACTAACTCAGATAAGATGACTGGTCTCCGTCAGCTCATGAATCGTTTCAGAGCTTCCTACTTGAAAATGGTGGAAGATAAGCTTGGCGCTTCACATCCAGCCTGCAAAGGTTTCAAAGATTTTATCGCCAGAGACATTCTGGAAGGAATGAATGCATTCAGGCAGAAAAATGGGATTGACGAGAAAAGCGTGGAGAGTCAACTTCGAATTCAACCAATGACAATGAGGATTACAACTATGGTAAAATGCAGAATTTTTATACAATACGGAAAAAATGAATTGAGACTAAAATAATTTTAATATAGAACCGTGGCTTGTTGGAATACACGGGGACTGCTACCTGAACAAACATGCTTTTCCTCTACAATGACGAAACGAAACCTGTTGCTGTAACCCTTGTTGACTATCAGCTCTATTGGAGGCTTGCCCTACCGTTGACCTCGTGTACTTTCTCTATTGCAGCGTCCGAACTTCTGTTAGAATACCCAATATAAATGAAATACTCCAAGTTTATCAGGACGCGTTTGTTCGATATTGTGAGGCGCTGCAAGTGACTCTTCTGCCTGGATTCTCGCTTGAGACGTTGAAAAGGCGCTTTCACCGTGCCCAGATTTTGGTCTACTGATGTCCCTTCCACTCTTTGCCATTGTTTTCAAGCCGAAGCAAAACGCTGCTAAAGATGTTGACAAATTGAGCTGAAAGTAGGAAGCTAGTCTATTTGATTCTTTAATGATAGGCCATGGATCAAAATAATTGCTTAAGGATGAGTTTTGCAGTATTTTTTGAACTTGTATGAAACAGGGGTAATTTAAGAGAACGTTGAATTTCATTTTTTGAAAGAATGAAGTAAGAATTCAGATTAGATTCGTCGATTGATACATAATTTTAATCGGGGTTTGCATTGTTAAATGGTTATAAAATATTTGAATTGTGTAAGAATTGTTTAACTTAAGAATGTTTTGAAGGAAGCCAGAATTTTTTACCTTAACTGAATTTACTTTATTCGATGTGTAATTAACTGACAACGCTCAATTAAAGCGTCAAGGATATATCAAGAGAGTATAAATATTAGAAGCCTGATAATGTTACAGATAAATAAAAATAAAGCTGATTGTAATGTTAGAGACTGTAGCTGCAAGCTTGCTTGTTGTTGTAACCTTTATCAATTCGTAACGACAAATTACATGTTTAAATACAAAATATCATCATCATCATCCCAATAAAAAATATTGGTAGTAATGTTTATTAAGTCTTATTTTAACTCAACTTTTATAGCAAAAATGTGTAATGAAATAGTAACGATGTTAAAAGGAAACATTTAGGTTTTTTACTAGCTTCACACAGGCGAAGTTCCAGTTAGTTGATTTTCCGTAATTCGAATGCAATTTTTTACTTAAAAAATAAAGTTTATAAAAGTCATATAAAGCGAGAGGTGTTTGTATGAAGATCTAAAGGTTTTATTTCTGTGTTTCATAAAACTAGCTCTACAAATTCTTTGATTGTTTAAAAGTTGTGTCCGCTGGAGGAATTCCGTTAATTTTTGCATTACCATTGTGGATATCTTCTAGGCTTCCAGTTCAGTTCAAAATGTTCACGAGGTAGCCCGACCTTGAAGAATGATGTCGAAGTATTGATTCAAATGCGCTTATACATACATGGAAAACTGCAGCAGGCCGATTTTAATGGCATTCGATCTTCTTTCAGTTTCTCAGTTAAGCGGAGATTTGTTCAAAGACTCAATAACGTGGAATGATAAAGATATGGCAGATTGTTATATGCACTTATGGTAAATGAAGCTACTTTTATGGATGTTGCAGGCAAATCATTAAAGCAGTTGCATGACATGCTTAATTAGTGAAGTTGTTAGCATAAAGGTTGTGAAGGGTAAATAATATCTAATAACAGACACGAGCCTAAGAGAGTACGTTATGGATTCATACTTTTTTGGCTTTCGTATGGAGTAAGCTCAAGCTGCAATTTAGATAGAAACTGCTTTGTTTTTGCATTTGAAAAGAATTTCAGAGTTCATTGTAATAATATGTACAACTTTTTTCTTTATGCGCCGACCGACATTAATACACGTACTGTTGACTGTGCATGGATTTTGTCATCGTCATTCTCGTAGAAAACACGTTGAAAAACAAAGAAACACACAACGCGTGGTAGAATTTTCTTGGTGATGATTCAGTATTCATTAAACCTATGATAACAGGGTTCGGCGCAAAAAAAAAGAACTTGTTCAGTTGTAACATGAACTCTGACATCCTCTTCAAAATCAAAACAAAGCAGTTTCTATCTAAATTGCAGCTTAGCTTCCTTCTTACGAAAGTCAAAAAGTATGAATCTACAACGCGCTCTCTTCTTGCTCTTGTCGGTTATCACAATATTGATAACCCTTCAACTTTTATGTTTACAACTTCACTAATTAGCCGTACTTAATAATTTGGATTGATGTTTTTCTTACATTCTACATGCATCAAAAATCCTTGACAAGAATGTCATGGCAACTGCTTTAATTATTTTGCCTGCAACATGCATAAAAGTAGCATCAATTTACCACAAGTGCATACATCATTCTGCCATGTCTACATCATTCCATATTACTGGGTCTTTCTGGAACAAATCTCTGGCTATATCAAAATTCAAAAGGGATCAATACTATTAAAATCGGTTGCTGCATCTTTCCATGTATATTTGCAAGGTTGGAAAAATACAATTTTAAGTGATGTGTATTAGATTACCATTGATTTCACATATAAGCACATTTCTACCAGTACTTTAGCATCATTCTTCAAATCTTGCTTGCCTCGTGAACATTGTAATTTGAACTGGAAGTTAAGAAGATATTCGCAATGGAAGTTAATACAAAGATCAACGGAATTTCTCCACCGGGAGACAAGTTTCAAATAACCAAAGAACTATTAGAGAGCTCGCCTTCAACCGAAAAGTGGACAAGTTTAGCATGGGTATAGGCACAGATCCGGGAGATAATCACATGAGCATTAGTACGCAATCGAAGTGACCTTCAAGGGGGAAAAACAACTCAAATTCCTACCTTATCAAGTGCTATCCATCAAGCAGTCCAGCGACTAAGAGAGTATTTGGATGGTGGCTTCACAAAAAGAGAACTATTCATGTACCAACAATTTCTCCCAAAACTCAAAAAGCTAGCGGCTGAATCCGGAGCGGAAAAATGTTGTAGACCTCTCTGTAGTTCCTGTGCACGCTGGAGTGTGGCTGGACAACCATGTAAATTCTAGTTTTTTATTAGCTTTAATATCATATTATTTTTAAAATAATATTTTTAATAAAATAAGTAATATGGTAATTTTTTTTAAATATTTTTTTTATTTTTGCAGCCAAGTTCACCAACACGCCATGGTCCTCCGAATCTTTTATGTTGATGACGGACCTTAACAAAACATCGGGTTTCACATGGCAGATCGAATTCAAGGCTTGGATCTAAATCAAACCAAAATGCCATGGAGGAAATTGCCAAACTGCACGCTTTATCATGGGCATATAAGCAAAAGAACGGGTGAACCTGTTGATCACTAAATATCCACAGCTCTTTGAGTGAAATGGATACCAAATTCCGATCCCGACCTAATTGGCATGGGTCCGTCATGACTCATCTCAGTGCTTCCTGCTATAAAAAAAAATGTTGAAGACAAAACTAGGTGCTTCACATCCAGCTTGCAAAAGTTTCAAACATTTCATAGGCAGATGTGGTATGGAAACAATGAGTGCATTCCTGCACAAAAATCGAATCGATGAGAAAAGCATGGAGAGTTTACTTCGAATTCAGCCCGATGAAGATAAAGATTACAATTATGGTAAAATGCAGAACTTTTCTTAAAAATAGGGGAAAATGAATTGAGACTGAAATAATTTTAATTTAGAACCTTGGCTTGTTGGATCGCATGGGGATTGCTGGCTCACAATCTACTCTTCCGTTACAACGACCAAGGGAAACCAATTTGCAGTAACCCTTGTTGACTACCAATTCGCTAGGGAAGCTTGCCCAACTGTTGACCTCGCGTACTTTCTCTATGCCAGCATTCGACCTTCATTAGAATACAGAAGCTAGATGAACTACTACAAGTTTATCACGATGCTTTTGTCGATATTGTGATGCGTTGCAAGTCAACTCTTGCCGGGATTCTCGCTTGTGACGTTGAAAGGCGCTTTCACCGTGCCCACATTTTTGGAAATGTTTTTGCTTGGACTTCATACAACGGATGAAGGAATATAAATTGACAGCCAGCAAC
>LJIJ01006129.1:0-10131 GCA_001718145.1 Orchesella cincta
GTTGTTGCTTAATTCGTAAGTTGTTTTAGCTAACAATACAATACAAAGTGTATAAATTCCATACAATGAGGTTCAACAGGGTTTAAGTTTGAGAAAATTCGCAATATTATAGGTTCCGTCAGGTATTTCACGTGATGCGAGAGGAGAGCCTTGTTAGATGTGCACACCATTGCTGGGCCTCATCCAATTGAGGGGCTGGTTGGAATGATACTACATGCTGCAGGCGTCTGTACTTATGCCGATTTCCAACACGATCTTTCCATCTAGTCGAAATTCCGCTCCAGAGAAGCTTGGTTCAGGTCGGTGGATTGCGGACTTTCCGCATTCAAGTATGTGTTTTGTGCGCCGATTTGAACAGAAGAAAATGTGAAGGTAGGGTGGTGTAGATAAAGACACAGTGTGAAGACCTGGGCGTGGTGGCATGGGGTTTAGTTGGTTGATTGTTGAGTATAAGACCTTTTTGTGTCCAAGTTGTTATAGTTAGGTGCTGTCATTTATCAGACGGGTTGGCTTTGGGTGGTCATGAATTTTGATGCTTTGCTGTTTTTGGATCGTTACCGTTTATTCAAGAGCCAATGTTCCACCCAATCAACTAAAGGGAAGTAATCAATGAACCGGTCAGAGGGGTTTTGTTCAGTGGCAGATGATGGTCTTCGAGAAGCGTGAGATGCGGTAAAAGAAAATATCGGAAACTGCTTGCAGTAGCTTCCCTCTATAAAATTTGTACTGTTTGATTGGGAGGAACTGGTGTGTGAAAATATAGCCATTTCTCGAGCAGTCTTTCTTGAAACATACTTGTGTTTTCAGCTTGCTTAAATGCATGGAAATGTTTCTAACGCAAGGGTGTCTGAGCTGATTCAATGTATGTTGACTATTAATATCCTCTCTCCTTACGAATATATTTATAATACGAGTTTTGTTTTCATGTAAATTAGATAATGTATTTAATGATTCTCACAAGAGATCTTGCGCTTGATCGACATTCTATTTCTGTTGGAAGCTTGTCGGTGGCTTCATCGTGCGGCGGATGCCGGCAGGCACTTTGGATTTCTTGAATTTGGAAAAAAAGGTATTTCGGAAAATCCCATCAACTGTACATTGTAATTCCAGCACTAGGCCGTGGCTTAGTTGATGTGCTTCCAATGCAGCAATTCTGTCTCGTAGCTGCTGGCTTCAAGTCAAGATTTGGAACTACCAAGATCAAAGATGAGTTCAAACCGCATTTCCCATTAAAACCTTGTTTGGAGCAGTCAATCGGCAAATTGAAGTAAGAAAATTGAGCGCTAAGGCCATTAAGAGCAGAGCTCGTATACGGTTTAGGAATAAATTTTACTGTTTTTTTACAGGACATTGAATAACTGTCCGAAAAGTCGTTTATTGCTGTACCGGAAGTGTCACAGCGACTACAAGATTGACATGTCCAGTCCTCGACCGGTTACACCGAAACTTTCAAGCGCAGGTCGCGTTATTCCTGCATGCAGTGCCCGCAGTCGTCAAAGAAAGATAGGTACAAAATAATATGAATATCCTATACAGATTGGTAGTTCAAATATAAATTAACATTACAAAGTATTCAGTTCAGTTTGGTTTCTGGATTTCAGGGAGCTTTAGCCTTGATTTAAAGCATCATAATTGTAAACCCTGCATGTTTAATTTGACGGCCAAGCTAGATATCCACGGATCTTCAGTATCGAGAGTGTAACTATCATAGAGGAGGTAGAAAATTGAAAGGGAATGAAAGCGCAACTCCAAGTTCTTCTAAGAAGGAGCAGGGCGAGTGTTGAAAGATGTTATGGTGAAATGGAAGTCGTTCGGACTGTCAAGAAGACGAAATAGATGAGAAGATAAAGAAGGAGGTAGTAAATGTGACTCATTACTTTTTACCTAGATTTTTTCAATATACTCGATAGTTTGTTTCTTTAAAATTTCCACGGTAAGTGATTCTGGTGTGATGATTGGTGTGATGTACATATTTTTCAGATGAGCATGGCAGCTGCAGACAGAAATGAAAAGGAAAGACGAGTTTGTCAAAAGGCTTTGAAAAACGGTTTTTGTTGGAATCCCAAGAAAAGTTAAAACATGAGCTAGGAGACGTTGCAGTGGATCATGGGTATAAGCAGAGGCTGCTTGAATATTTGGACTGACCTGGAAAATTGGCTTATAATGACGGATTGGAAGAGAAACAAAAGAAGTGTAACATTAAGTTTGCTGCAGCAAGTACAGGTGTGAATAAACGGATTATACGTAAATTTAAGAAAGCTTGAGATGGCGAGTAGCATTTTATTTTTCTGCCAAAATCGTACGCAGGGCTGGCGACGAATCTTAGACGGTTCCTCCTATTAGCAGAAAAATAAATGCTACTCGCATCTCCAAGCTTTTTAAATTTACGTATAATCCGTTTATTCACACCTGTACTTGCTGCAGCAACTTAATGTACACTTCTTTTGTCTCTTCCAATCCGTCATTATTAAGCCAATTTTCCAGGTCAGTCAAATATTCAAGCAGCCTCTGCTTTATACCATGATCCACTGCAACGTCTCCTAGCTCATGTTTTAACTTTTCTTGGGATTCCAACAAACCGTTTTTTCAAAGCCTTTTGACAAACTCGTCTTTCCTTTTCATTTCTGTCTGCAGCTGCCATGCTCATCTGAAATATGATACATCACACCAATCATCAAACCAGAATCACTTACCGTGGAAATTTTAAAGAAACAAACTATCGACGTATATTGAAAATCTAGGTAAAAAAAGTAATAGTCACATTTACTACCTCCTTCTTTATCTTCTCATCTATTTCGTCTCTTGACAGTCCGAACGACTTCCATTTCACCATAACATCTTTCAACACTCGCCACTGCTCCTTCTTAGAAGAACTGGAGTTGCTTTCATTCCAATTTTCTACCTCCTCTATGATAGTTACACTCTCAATACTGAAGATCCCGTGGATATCTAGCTTGGCCGTCAAATTAAACATGCAGGGTTTACAATTATGATGCTTTAAATCAAGGCTAAAGCTCCCTGAAAATCCAGAAACCAAACTGAACTGAATACTTTGTAATGTTAATTTATATTTGAACTACCAATCTGTATAGGATATCATTTATTTTACCTATTTTCTTTGACGACTGCGGCACTGATGCAGAATAAGCGACCTGGAATGAAATTGGTGTAACCGTCGAGGATGGACATGTAAATCTTGTAGTGCTGACACTTGGTACAGAATAAAACTTTGGGAAGATTATTAATGTCCTGTAAAAAGGTAAAATTTATTCTAAAACCGTATACGAGCTCTGTATTAATGGCTTAAGGTCAATTTCTTACTCAATTTTGCCGATTGACTGCTCCCAAACAAGTTTAATGGGAAATGGTTGAATATCTTTGATTTGGTAGTTCCAAATCTTGCTGAAGCCAGCAGTACGAGACAGAATTGTGCATTGTAGAGCACATCCAATAGCCACGGCCTCGTCTGGATTCATTGTCGTTGATGGGATTTTCCGAAATACCTTTTCAATCAAGAGTCGAAGTGCTGGGATGCGAGATGAGCCACCGACAAGTTCCACAGAATGAATGTCAGTCACGCCAAGATCTTTGTGAAAGTCAGAATCATAAATACATTTTATACAGAAAAACAAAGATTCGTAGGTAGGAGAGACTATTATGTCAACGTACTTGAATCAGTCAGACACTTGCGTAGAAACATCTCCATGTCATTAAGCAAGCTTGAACAAATATTTTCAAATTCTGCTCGAGAAAAGGTATTTTCCCCAACGCCAGTTTCTCCAATCAAACAGTCAATTTTTAGGGGCAGCTCTGAAGCAGTTTCGGATATTTGCTTTTTCATCATCTCAGCTTCAGCCAACAATCGCATGCAAAACCCTCTGCGGTCATTGATTATTCCCTTTAAATTGTGTTTGGGTGGAAATTGGTTGAATAGGTAACGCCCAAAAGCAGCATCAAATTCTTGACCACCCAAGCCAACGTCTGAATAACATGACAGCACCTAAGTTACAATGGACACAGAAAAGGTCTTTATATCACAATCCCAACTACCCCATGCCAACGCAGGTTTACACTGTGTTTTTATTAACATACCTTCAATTTCCTTTGTTAAATGCGCAAAAACATACTTGAATCGCTGAAAGTCCGCAATCCACGATGACAACGTTCCTTGAGGAGAATTTGGTATAGGAAGGTCATGTTTGGAAATGGCATAAGTAAGAGCTGCGCGGTAGTATCATTCAACATCAATGGATGAAGCCCAGCAATGTGTGCAGCATCTAACAAGGCTCTCCTCTCAGCATCAGTGAAATATGACGGAACTATAATATGGAATTTTCTCAAACTTATGTTGAACCTCATGTATGGAATATATACACTTTTGTATTGTATTGTTGGTACCACTTACCGATATAACACACTCTTGAACTTTTGTTTGAAGGCTATCTTCTGCAGTTTCCTTCAGTTTTGTAAAAAGCATAGCTGTTATTTGTTCAGGAAAGTAAATGTCTTCATGACCGAGATACTTGACTTTAATTCCCACGCCACCATTTTTAGTCTTCACTGATTCAAATGGAACTCTTTTCAAATGTGTGTGCTCAAAGCGTCGTCCTAAAAATCGTTTAAATCCAAAAACTGTACTCTGCAGATTGTTCACCCCTCCAGTTTTCGCTTCTACTCCGATTACCCGCTGTCGTTCTCCGAAAGTCACATTTGATCTGCAAAAAGTTACACAACGAAAAGTTGTTAAGATCTCCGTTGTTGTACCAGGCATTGACTGCTCTCTGACATTTTAGTGGGAACTTACGGTGTAGCTCGTAAACAGTGATCGTGATCAATAATTGCACACTTCCTGCTTTTGCTACAGCCACAAATGATGAGTTAATCCCGAAATCAATTCCAATGACCGACATTTTCTTCCCAATATAACAAAAGAGCAGAGCGATTTGCAAAAAGTACACAACTGGGCTTAAAGATTACTTATAATGCCTACTTCAAATCCGAATAATCCAACTAAACGCTACACTACAAGTCAATTTCTTCGCAACATTGCGATTGAGGTGTCTCTAGAACTGGATTTACTGGGTATACACTGCATAAAAATGCTCTCTCTCCTTTACCCTTGTGCATATATGAGTTAGTCATGCCATGAAACACAATATTTTTGTTTATATAAGCATACCTGGAAAGAACATAATCCGGCATGAGTGCGACGTCATCTCAAGCCTCAAGTTACAACGAACTTTAAGAAAAGGAACAAAAAACTTACGCCAAGATATCCAGATCAACAACCCACAGCAGTTGCTACTCGTGTCGGTTGGACTGAAGCAAAGACAATTCTTGTATCATGCGAATGTGAGGAAGTGAGCAGTTATAACTATTAGTCAGATTTAACTGTGTAGTGTGTGCATGTACCAGTGTGAGTATGTAACTTTGTTTCTCAAGACTCAAATACGAACAGGGAGAAAGGGAAACGAATTATGGAGAGGACAACCGAAAATAGCTTTAAATTCTTAGTCGTGGGTTAGTCGCCAATAAGTTTGGTAAAGAGCTTGAGCAAATGCATCATAACTTAATGTGATGGTTGTATATTCACTCCAGCTCATGCACGCATAAACATGCACACGCTTTTCCTTATCACGAGCGAACAACATGGTAATAAATAATAAGTTTAGTATAGTTGCATCATCAGTTGTCAGTCGTCACGACTTAATGTGAACACAGTTGCGTACATATTTTTCGATGCGTCGGGTATTACTTCTTGTGAGAAGAAGACTGCTTTTTCCTTTAACAGCTCAAGCTGCCAACAGATGCAGAATTTCCATACATTTATCGTGTCATGTACTCTAGTCATATCATAGTCATAAGTACGGAAAGTGCGTACAAAATGTCTATCAGTTTCGTGATTTATTTTGTTTACTTGAAGAGTCAAGTAAACTAGCTCTAATTAATATTATATTTAGTTTTACTATTTTACTGCCGAAATTACTATTTACTATTGAGAACAGACAGCTACAGCAAATCCCCAAACCAACTAACCAAGCCATGAAATGAATGCATATGAACAAGAACCTACCAAACAACAAGATTTAGGCATATGCATAATATAAGATGTAGCTGACTACATCAACAAAGACTTGCATGCATATATGCTGTAATAAAGCTGTGTTTTGTGTATCTTTTTTTTCTTTCTCCTGCACATGGTAGCATCCACAAATATTTTTATATCAAAACATAAATGATTTACTGCCTAGATTCTGGGACTTAAATGAACGTGTGGATAAGTTGACTCGTTGTAATTTTATTTTCATCATAATAAAGTTTTAATTTCTCGCATCACCACTGCAACAATTAATAATATTTAAACAATACAATCGTATTACTACATTCATCTATCATCCCCAAACTACTTATCTGAAAAGCTGCTATACTATATCAGACTTAATCGCTAACTGCAAATCCATATTATTTCTTGCGTATTTACCTTCCAAGTATTTCACTAATCTACATCATCGACATAACCATGAATATTGAGAGTATTCATTTCTTCGCACACATCTTCAACTTTCCCTGAATCTGGAGCAGCGTCTGATCCGACTGAGGCTGTGTTGATGTCGGTAGCAATTACTGGAGGCTGCTGAGGCGTCCAAGCGGAAGAGCTACTGCTTGCACTCACTCGAGATTGACTGGTGCCTGGAACCGATTCGTCCAACTCCAATTGCTTGAAATACCAAGATTTAACTTGTCGAGAAGTGCTTGCTTCAGAATCTTCTTGACGGGGTTGTTTATTAAGTAGGCTTTGATATCTTGACTCCTTCAAATCAGAGCTACACTCTGCAGATAGACTTCGTTTCCGAAAAAGATTCCCTGCGTCAGGATCACGATTACCAAACTCTGCACCAGCCAAGTTAGAACGTCTTGGGAGTTGATGATGGAACTTCTTGTACGTTGAAGCCACTGCAAACTTTCGATGCTCAGGGATTTCTCCTGAAGACGCGGTAGCTGAATTGCTGACGGCTGCCAAATCCAAACGCTCAATTAGCACAACTGCTTCTTGATTGAGGTGTCCAACATTCTTTGGAGCTAAATAGAAGAAAGTCATACATTTCATAAAAAATATTTTGTATGTATTGGTTCATTCATGTTTACATAAAAATAAGTGTTGTTACCGTTTGACGAATGCCCACAGACATCTTCACTCATTCTTTCAGTCTGTTCAGTCTCGCCCCCGGTTTGTAGCTCCTCCGGAACCGTCTCTGCCACTGCCGATTCAGCTATTTGCACGTACTCATTGATGTCATCATATTTTGGTGGAGAACTGACTTCACCCCGAAAGACATCAGCTTGAGTGGGTTATGAATTGGAAATATTGCAGCAATTTCTCCAGTCTCAAGCACCTTCACAAATCGATGAGGCACTGACAGCTCCATTGAGACTTTCCTCAGAAGTGTATCCAGTTCCAGTTTTCTCTCGTTTTCCATTTGAATTCTCTCCATTTCAAAAGTGTACCTCCAACGGTTCCTTTCAACAAAAGGGAAAATAAATACTTTTGAATACACCGACGATAGTCAGAAAGGTGAATTAAATAACAAAAGTTTTGTGCTCACTTTCAACTAATTATATTTAAGCTGAACCCTGAATAGAAGAAAAAAGGAAATGAGCAAGACCAGGATTGTCTACTACTAAAAAATTTCAGTCTCTTGTCTTCCACTTGCCTTTGTCTTGTACTGCTAATACTCTAATATACACAAGTATTGGAAACGTTGATGAGCCAAGTTCCACACCTCTGCTTCTTGTCGTATGAAATGCTCAATCGTAAAAATATACGGAATCACAAGTCTGCACAGACGACGAACGAGGAAATTCGCTATATTTGGTTTGTGGTCGTGTTTACGAAAATGAGAATGCCTTCGACCTTTCATTTTAAATGAATGCAAATTACGTCTCGACTCCGAAACGATTCTCGAGGAAGATGGATATACAGCCATTCACGACAGATTGTTTTTCCTTTCTTCCCTAGAAAGTGAGCTGTAGCTGAATTAGGATTGCTTGTCGTGATTTTGAGCACGTTTTTGTGTTGAATCAACACTGTTGATACATTTTCATATGTTGACTTGACGTGTGAGTATAAACTTTTAATAGCATGCATCACATTCTTTTTATGAACCTTATTCATTTACGAATTTCGTTACCTACGGCTTAGTTTTCTGTCTACCTCGAGCTTTGTGTTTGTATTTAAAAATGTTAGAGACAGTTTTGAATTTAATAAGTCAATATAATTTACAAAGAAATTCATTAGGATTTTCTACATATTAACAATTGTAATGCATTCCTTATATGCACATTTAGGATGAGTAAATATAATGATAAACATCATGATAAAATCGTTCTAGCTGCAACTTACGATGAAGACTGCTTTCTTGCACTCAACTATTCGACAAAACCATATTTCGCTCATTACGCTCTATTATCCACAGTTTCCATCTGCAGCCATTGCACATTTTCTCACTCAATTAATTCTCATATACTCGTACGTCAAGTCTAAGGAACTCATGAGAAGTTAATTTTCGTTTTTATCAAGTTTGAATTGTCTAACTATTTAGTATTTATAATTTTTAGAAAAGGTCCTGAAAGTCAAACTTGATAAAAACGAAATTACTTCTATGAGCTTCCTTAGACTTGACGTACGAGTATAATGAGAATTAATTGAGTGAGAAATGTGCAATGGCTGCAGATGAAACTGTGGATAATAGAGCGTAATGAGCGGAATATGCTTTTGTCGAATAGTGAGTGCGAGAAAAGCAGTCTTACTCGTAGTTGCAGCTAGAACGACTTTATCATTGAGTTTATCATTATATTTACTCATCCTAACTGTTGCATTATAAGGAAATGCATTTACAATTGTAATATGTAGAAAATCCTAATGAATTTCTTTGTAAATTATTTATACTAATTAAATTCAAAGCTCCTCTAACATTTTTAAATACAAACACAATGCTCGGGTAGACAGAAAACTAAGTCGTACGGTAACGGAAATTCGTAAATGAATAAGGTCATAAAAGAGAATGTGATGCATGCTTATTAAAAGTCTACTACTCACACGTCAAGTCAACGTATTCAAGTTGAATCACATGTTGATCATCACACAAAAAACGTGACCTCCAAAACACGACAACAATCCTAATCAGCTACAGCACTCCTTTCTAGGGAATGAAAGGAAACAATCTGTCGTGAATGGCTGTATATCCCATCTACCTCGAGAATCGTTCGGAGTCGAGACGTAGCCTTCATTTAAGGAAAGTCGAAGGCTTCTCATTTTCGTAACACGGACCACAAACCATATATTGGATGGTTGTGAATTTCTCCTTGTCGTTCGTAACGTCTTGTGCCGACTTGTGATTCGCGTCATATTTTTACCGAATTGAGCATTTCATACGGCAAGAAGCAGTGGGTGGAACTTGGCTCATAACTTTCAACACTTGGGGTATTAGGTGATTAGGCAGTAGCAAGACAGAGAGCAAGTGGAAACAAGAGACTGATTAGTAGGTAGACAATCCTCGGTCTTGCTCAGTTTCGCTTTTTTCTTCTGTTCAGGGTTCAGCTTAATATAATTAGTTGAAAGTGAGCACCAAACTTTTAGTTATTTATTCCACCTTTCTGTTACTAATCCGTCGGGAATTATAAAAGTATTCTCTTGTTTTCTACTTTGCCCTTTTGTTGAATCAGCAGCCGTTGGAGATACACTTTTTGAATGGATGAGAATTCAAATGGAAACGTGTGAGAAACACTGGAACTGGATTTCCTTCTGAGGAAATATTCAATGGAGCCTCCGGCTCATCGATTGTGAGGTGTGAACTGCGAGAACATTGCTGCAATATTCCAACTCCCAGGCCCACTCAAGGCTGATGTCTTTCGGGTGAAGGTCAATCTCTCCGAGACCAAATCATGGATGACCATCAATGAGTAGCGTGAAATTAGTTGAATCGGCAATGCCACGAGACGACTCCGGAGGAGCCTACAACACAGGGGCTCCGAGACTGAACAGACTGAGAGGGAATCAGTGAGAGTCGGTTGTGGCATTCGTCAAACGGTAACAACCATTTTTTTATGTGAAACATGAACTGAACGAATGAC
>LJIJ01006130.1:0-10129 GCA_001718145.1 Orchesella cincta
AATGAGATGACTGAGAGCTCAAATGGTGATGTAGTCCTAGATTCAGAAACTAATATTTTTGTCGTTTTCACTGTCGTAGTCATCTAAAAGTGTTCGCTTTTGACTTCCCATATTGAATTAGATAAAAACAATAGTAGCAGCAGATATAAATTACAGTTAAAACTGTATACAATGCCTAAAATCCCCGTGAATTTTTATGGGAAGTATTTTCCCTTGCCAAGGGAATGCTTCAACTATGATTTCCGAATATCTATGGAAAAATGCTTCCCATACCAAGGAGACGGGTTTTGAAGAAATGGTAAAATGATTCCCATGCCAAAATACAAAGCGTTTTTTCATGGTAAATATGTTCCCATACCAAATTTCGTCACATTAAATGACGGTAATATGCTTCCCATACCAACATAGAAAGCGTAATTAATGGGATATGCTTCCTCAATTCGTCTGCTAAGGGTTAGTAACATGATCTTTTGCGTTTACAAATTAATTCGAACTTGACGACGTGAACGGTCAAGTTAGAATTTTTGCATAGTAACTTTCAAATAAATCTACTACATGCACTTACTCAGAAAAACGACCGAAAAGCATCGTTTTTCTGAGTAAACATTTTAAGCAACCCTTTCCATGGTGAAATTTTGTAAAAATTTACTTTTGTAAAGGAAAGTTTGATTTCTTAGTAAGTCTTGTTGCTATGCAGAGTTTACTAACTTACAAAGGGTGACGTGAAGACCCCCATTATAAATATTATTAAAGCTAAAGGATTACAGGCGGAAACACATTTTTCTGCGTAAGTTCCTTTGAGATTCCCAGGTGGCTATAATTAGCCACCACAACCCACCACCTCCTTTTCGGATTCCAGGCCATTCCAACCCCAACTTTGGTTGTTGTTTTCCAAACAAGCGCTGTAAAATGTCCGGCTTTTAGCCCTCTAATGCTGTATCTTGGATTTTGAAAATCGTAATTGCTTATTTCATTGTACCACGCTTGAATAGCTTCTTTTAGTGCTGTTTCCTTGTCCTGGGTTGAAATTCCTGCTAGATTTTCCCCATATTGGATATCTGAAGAGTGGTAAAGTTTGTCCGATGAGGCGAGGTAGTCTGCAAATGTTTGGGCGACAGATTGAAGCTTCTCATCGCTGCTGAGGGGGTCAATACCATGTTGACTTCGGAATTTATTATGTTCCTCAAGCGCAATGGCGTTGATGTCTAGCTTGCGATAATCATCGGGGTTTTGTATAGCCCTTCCATTATCATCTTCAGCTTGTGCTTGTGAACACAAATTCACAGACTTGATTTTCTTATCAAAATCAACAAGTTTCAGGTTTTTATTTTTCGATGCCGCAGTCGTCAACTCAAGGCGAATGGAACTACCCTCACAATCTAGATTATCCCACGCGATAACGCACAAGCTTGGTTTTGAAGCGTCTAGAGAAGAGATTCTATTTCTCCATTTCGACTTGAATGAATAGCAGCCTCCGGATGTGGTTAGGGTGAATATATTACCTGAGAATCGTCCCACACTTTTACATTTTGCATGTAATTTTTCGCAAGAATGTTTAATACATATAAACATGTTATTTTTATACCTTCAAAATCGGGCTCATCATAAAAAAATTTATTTCTGCATCTTTTTTCAATCGTCGTTGGTTTCAAAAGCCTGTCAAAAATTTGCCAGTCTGAATTCGCAATGGGGTGAAAAGACTGGCTTTCTTCCGATGAGCATAAGCTAATTGACTTCATTCTCCTCTCAAAACCAGCATAGCTCATTAGCTCGTCGTATTCGCCATTTGTTCTGAAATCCCAAAGATCTTCCTTGGCAATCATTATCATCCCATGCTAACAAACAATCGCCAGACTGAAGTTGGATGGAAGCGACAGAAGTTTCCCATCGCTGCTTTAAATTGTAGCAGCCACTCTCAATGCTCAACGTTAGGTTCCACCTGCCAAAAAATGAGGAAAATATGATTAAGACATTTTCTACGCAAATTATTTACATTTCTTTATTACCTTGATAATTTGGAGCGTCATAAAATACGACTTGATCACACAGCCCATGACCAATAAAAGTTAATGCTACAAAAAATTTAATATTTAGGAATTTTTCCATTTTGACTCTTTTTCGCTGTAATCTTCCACGTTTTCTACGTACATGTTGGTGCGTCAACCACTGTCAAGATGAAAATGATAAATGAAGCTTTTCCTACGTTTTTTAATCCCTAATCCTCTTATCGAACAAGAAATATGGAGTCTTCAGAACAATGGCCTTTGGTTTTCCGCAAATATGTACGTAATTGATAGGTTTGTACGCTCAATTCGGGAAGCCGAGCCAAAAAACGTGTAAAACAGACAGGCATACAAATCATCAAATCAATGCAACATTATGGACACTTTTAATTGGCCAGCTATATATTTGTTGGTACATGAGAAAGTATTTCCCTGAGAATTTCAATCTGATAGCATTTTAAACGATAGTAAGTGTTTCAGCATTTGCACAAAGAAATATATAGGTATATATGTATATGCTCTTGCATGAGTTGGTTTACCCTATATTTAAGAGTATTCCATATACCATCAATTAATTGACATGAAATTTATTACGAGAGCGTTGATGATAACAATATGCTACTAAATGGTTGTTTTTATGGTAGTTCTTTGTATCATTCTTGAAACACGTAATTGTTTTATCATTTGCTATGAATCTGGAGAGAAACATGTTGTTTTGACGTACGCAACTGACTATTTACCTGTGCTTGAACTAATTATCATACTTACGTCGAAACTGGATGAAAAATATGATAGGAAAGCTTTGCTCCAGAAATTCAGAGTTTAGTCCAGACGCTATAATTTTTATTCGCTATGAGCTGAACTGAGATTTAATCTGGAGAGGATAATTCTTAATATTCTTTCAGCATTTTTTCTTCTCGTCTTCATTTTATACCAGAAAATATGATGCATTATAATAAACACCAATGTCAGTTTGACACCTTTAATACAAGAAACTAGTCCATGTGCATAATTCAATTGTGATAAACAACTTCACCTCATCAATTAAAATTATGATGAGTTTTATTCATTTGTTTTGCATACTACATCGCGGAAAGCTTCAAGGATAAATAATGGCTTCAAGAGGATAAAGAATCACAATTAAGGAAAAATTGCTATAATTGTGATAGCGTCTAGATGAAAACTTTGTTTGCATTAACGTCATTAATAAAATATTAAACGTTCAAATATTTAAAGTATAGGAAAGATTTTGGGAATTGTTTTGATGTAGATATGTAAGTCAGGGAGTAAAATGAGATTAGAATCCTTATTCATGAAATTTTTTAAGTGATCTATTTGATTGGGATGGGTTTTGAATATAAAAATGCATTGTGGTTAAATGTTTACACTTGGCAATTTGAAACCTTGAACTTATTGCCACTTACTGGTGTATCTACGGACCAGCCATTCCTTTCTCTTCATAATGCAAATATTAGTTCGACCTTTGATCGATATTTTGCATTAAATTTAGCACTTTTGCTATATAAAATTGTTTTAGGCGAATTGACTTAATGGTCTATTTTCCTTTTTTATGCAAGGTGAGTAGAACCGCCTTCCAAAGCTTTTTAGCTGGCAAATTCATCATATAATTTGTTTCCAGATAGTTATTCAATTGCAAACCATTCACACAATTCTTAAAATGGTAACGTCAAGCTTGAAATTAATTATGTGCCAGAATCGTTTTAATACACGCCTTCATAATTTGATTAGCCTTGTTCTGTTATCACTTTTTTCAAAATCAGGTGAAATTACACCGAATTCCTGGACAAAGGTTGTTGCTCGATATCTCACACAGTCATTTCCCATTGTTCTATTTCAGCCGTGTTGATATCTGATGATGGTGGTTGGCAAGAAATGTTGAGTATTTTCGAGGAAAATCTGATGCCAATTGGTTCCTGAACTCGAACAAACTTGGAAATTCCAAACCTATTTTCACAGAAAACGTGATCCGTGCCAATTAGTAATTTCGAGTGCTACCTGAGAACCCGGATATAAATCATTTATTCAAACTTTTCTTGAAATCGTACAAGAAACGATGACAGGATGGGATTTTAGTGAGAGATAAACATTTCTTTGTGTTTCTTGCTCACAGCGTGGAAATTGCAGAGTCCATATTGTTATCGGATCTCCGAACAGAATTGAGATACAAAATCTCATTTTACCCCAGCCAAAGCAAAAGTGAAGCTGAAACAATAACAGTTTCTCCTTATGAAACAAATCTTTCTGAAACCTTGAAATGGGGACGAATTATCAACCTAAATGAACATACAAACCTCTTCCAAGATTTCACCTGGAATTTTCACGGCTACCCCATGAAAATGTCTGTTTTTAACACATTCAAGCCCACATACGAAGTTGTAAACAGCCCTGAACCTGGTTTTCTTCATTGCAAAACGAGGCTTTTAGTAAACCTCACAGAAGCCATTCATTTCAAGTTAAACATGTCATTTTCCATATTTCTTTGTGATGGAGGCAACGGACAGTTTCCAGAAGGAACTGTGACAGGTCTCCAGCTCAAAAACGGAAGTTGGGTCGGTTCAATGAAAGATGTCCTTGAAAGAAAAGCGGATATAGGATTCGCAGCTCCAACCCCAGACCGTTATTCTTATGTCCACTTCCTTCCAAAGCATCAATATGACTTTATCAAATTTATAAGTAGACATCCACACGTTGAAGTTCCGTGGACAGCAATTTTTAAAGCTTTTAGCCCATTTGTTTGGTCAACAGTGTGCGTTTCCCTGTTTCTCAATTCCATTGTGATTTGGATAGGAACAAAATTTATTGATCACCGACTGGAAGCGGGATTTGGTCGTATTTTCTTTTTTCTGCTGAAGGGACTTCTCAACCAAGACGTAAAATATCGTCCTTCTTCATTTGGAAAAACTGCCAAAACTTTGCTATTATTGTGGCTTTTGGTTTCCCTCATAATCGGAACTGCTTATAATTCCAAGCTCACCTCTTTAATGGCAATTCCTCAAACGGAGAAAGGTTTCCCCACAAGTTTACAGAGTTTGGCAGCATCTCGCCACTTTAAAGTGGGAGCAACCAAGTCGTTTCTTCTCAGCGCGGGTGGAGCTATTCTCAAAAGCTCCAGTTCTCCCATCATCAAAAAAATTTATGGGGAGATCCAAACGGAACCAGATGAAGAAGGGTGTATGAGTCACTCTCTCCAAAATAACTATGCCTGCTTGTCATGGAATTTTCAGCAGGATTTTTTGACGGGTGTTGCCTTCGCGGATAGTCGAGGGGTCAGCCCCTTTTTTAGAAGTAAGGACATGTTCAATCTAATCCCGTTGAGCCAAACGGTGAGGAAAAGGGAAGTTTTTCGGGAAAGTTATGGCTTTTTTTTGGATACTGCTTATGAAACCGGGTTGAATAAAAAGTGGGCGGAGATTGATGCGAGAAGGTTGAGAATGGAAAGGTTGAAAAGTGGGGATTTAAAGAAGCACAAAAGTCTAGTTCAAAATATGATTATGGAAGTGGACGGGAGTATTCGGGTGGTGAAGCCTTTAACACTTTCTAATTTAGTTGGATGCTTTCTAATCATTGCTATTGGATTACCAACATGTTTTTTAATATTTTTTGTTGAATTTATTAAGTTTAACTTTGTTAAAACATCCAGATTATCTACAACAGTGTATTTACCATAGAACAATAAATCAGTTTATCTTAAACGATGTAAATTAAAAATCTAGAAAACATACATGTCTCAATTAAAATAATTAAATGGAAAAGTGGAGCTGATTGCTCCCCAAATCGTTTTCAACCCATTTGGTACTTGAGAAAGGTAGAGATCAGCAAATGCTCCGCTGTCGGAGTAGTTTTCCATCGCGTCTTGAAACGCCTTTGTCTTCAGGAGCTTCTCTTTGTTCCTACAAAATTACCAGTAACACTGTCAGTCAATGCTCTCAAATCCCAACCAAATTCAAAGCAGAATAAATGTTCACCAATTTATAAAACCAACAGTCCGTTGCTTCAAATGCGGGGCATTGTGAGTATGAGCCAGAACTAGGAACATTCCAGCATTTTCATGACTGAGACTCTCCGCCATCGCGTACTCGCAATTCTCCTTCAATCCCTCCAAGTTGTACTTTTCCGCGATTTGGAGGAGCTCCGGAGCTCGCTCAGCCATACAATAAGTTGTCCCCGTGTAGAGATACTCCAGCATCCCTTTCACAACGACATCATCAAAATCTGAGATGACCAAAGTATTCGTTTCATTCTCAATCATATTGGTGTTGAACATGGCAGCAAAAACTGAGCTTCGAGCTGTTCCAGAAGCATAACAATCATGTTAGTTCAATGGTAGGATAATTTTAGCTGAGTTAATTTTTAAAAAACCTTTAAGAATCAAGGTATGAGCCTGGAACGTAGCGTCGCCCGTCAAAATTGTCAGGTCCGTTCTTCTTCTCTTCTGCTTCACGCCCACGACTACAACTTTGCAATGAATCTTGATCGTATCGTTCACCACCAGCCGCCCTGCTGAATTGACGAGTGATGAACATGTAACAAATTTTTGGCAGCCCCACATAAGTCTGGAATCATTAAATTCTCGAGATGCGTCTTCTGCTTTTGAGAAGAAACAGAATGGAAACAATCAAACAAACTGGTAAAGGAAAGCTGATATGGATATAAGATACCCACCAGTTTCAATGACTGGTCGTCTATCGACGTTGAGCATGGATATTTGGAAAGTAGCTCTCACTGGCTCCGGTTTAAGCTGGCAGTGTTGCTCTTTTCCATAGTCCACCAACGACAAATAAAACGAGCAATATTCAACGCCATCAAACTTTTTAGATGGATTCATCCTCAATTGCCTAAAACAATATTGATGAACACCTCACTAAAGTTATACATACACGTTGATAAATTCCATTTATTCATGTTACCAGCCGTAGATGTTTTTATGACCTCCGTGGAAGACTGGGGATTTGACTTCGGGGAGCTTGCTGAGGCTTGAAAAGTTGTTGACAACCCAAATGAACGAGAATGGATCCTTTTCTAGCTGAAATGAATGGACAGAACGCTGATGAAACGAGAAGAACGCAATTTATAACAAATAAGTAAATCATCACGGACACTGGTTTCTCCTAACGGAGTGCACGCTCTCAGGAATTTTTTTGAGCCATACTGTTCTGGATTGGAGAGAAAACGACAGAGCACACTTCTGATTATTGGTCTGCAATACAGAATCGCAGGTAAATCTGAAAAGATCTAGCAGAAAGCGCTGGGAATATTGTAAAACACTTTGCAATAGACAATGCAAGCAACTCTTCTGGGTTTGTGGTTATACTTTTTTGGTATATGCCAATAATTCAAAATTAAATTATGCTAATTAATGGATTCAGAGTTGAGTTACGATGGAAAACGAACATTTTATGTCCATCTCGGTTGGGATGCGCCTCCGAGAAATGAGTGCCATTTTTTCGCTATGTTCAAGGACGACGTGTGCTGACTGATATATAAAATGTGTGAAATCATTATATAAATACTGTGCATAAAGGTAGAGCCAAAATAATTGCCAAAATGCAAGGCATTCAACATGCAGAGGATAAATAAAACATCGTGAAAGCGTCTACATATAATTTTTATTGTTATTACAATCAACAAAATTAGTTTTTATATGATATTATTTTAGTATGGCATGATACACAAACATCTATTAAAAGTACAATTAATAAAGTAAAGTTTGAAGCTAGAATCGTGACAAAACATTATTCATCACATGGCCAGCTTCAATGAATAATTGGGCAAGAAAAGATCAGTCAAAGCGCCCCCTAGCAGAAGGAACTTTTATCTTGACCGATGATGATGAATGGGTGGCTTGAAACGCCGTCAGATCCACTTTGTTCCTTCAAAAATTAGCAAGATATTAGGTAATATGTTTGATTCCAGTGTAAATCATTAGGGTGACATTTTCTTACAAGTATATAAAGTCCTGAGTGCGTTGAATCAAGAACGGGACATTGTAAGTGTTAGCCAGGAACCAGATCATTGGGCATTATCCTTGTTGAGACTCTCCGCCACGCGTACCCGCAATCCTCCTTCAGATCAGCCAAGTCGTACTTTTCAGCGATTTGGAGGAGCTCCGGCGCTCGCTCGTCCATACAATCAGTTTTTCCAGTGTAAAGATACTCCAGCATCCCTTTCACAACGACATCATCAAAATCTGAGATGACCAAAGTCTTCGTTTCATTTTCAATCATATTGGTGTTGAACATGGCAGCAAAAACTGAGCTTCGGGCTGTTCCAAAAGCATAAAAACAATGTTAGTTCGATGGTAGGATAATTTTAGATGAGTTAATTTAAAAAAAACCTTTAAGAATGAGAGTGTGAGCCTGGAACTTAGTTTTGCCCGTTGAGATTGTCACATCCGCCCCAATTGAGTCTCTGAACAATTTTTCCAAAATCCCTTTGCAAAAACTGTCTCTGAAGGATGCATTCCTCAGCTCGGCTGAAAGGATATAATGTGTCATCCACCTGGGCCACCTTGTGCTTCATTTCACTAAAGGTTGCAAGTTTGCAATGAACCTTCAAACGTATTTTCGCTAACTGCCCATCTAGCTCCTTGAATTGTGAAGTTAAAAGTGTTAAAACAAGTAGGCCACTCCAGTTTCCTAAAGTATGAATTCTGCAGTGGGTTTGTCATCCCTGCTGGAAATAAAAGCAAAAAAAAGGCATGCAAACAATCTAGTAAAAACAAAAAGGATAGCTGAGTAGGATATTGAATACCCACCGCTTTTTACAGCTGGTTCTCCACCAGCGTCGAGAATGGAGACTTGAAAATTTGCTCTCACTGGACCCAGGATTTCCTTCAAAATCTCCATAATCCACCAACGACAAGTAAAACGTATAAAACTCGATCACATCAAGCTTTCTCCTCGGATAGATCACAAGTTGCCTGAAATAAATTAGAGCGTCTTTAGCTCCACAAGTCATGCATACAAGTTGATAATTTTATGTTACCAGCCGTAGTTTTGGTTGGGACCTCCTCCACGAAAGACTGGAGATCTTATTTCGGATAGTCCGCTGAGGATTGAAAAGTTATTGACGTTCCAGAGAAATGAGAACTCCTCCAGATCCACCTGAAATGAAATGAAGAGGAAGCTGTTGCAATGAAAAATAATTCAGTCATAAATTTTCAAGGAATGTCAATCACTGACACTGGTGTCTCCCACGGAGGACACGCTCTCAGGGCCATAGCTCGAACATCTTTGCTTGGAAGGATTTTTACCCATAATGTACCGGATTGGAGAGAGGAAACATCATCTCCTCACACTTCTTGCGTATTGTTTTTTAGCGCGATAAAAAATCTCAGTAAATCTGACAAGATCGATCAATGATGGGAGTATGTTGGAAATGGGAGATCTTGTATTTTGAATTACTAAGTCATTTGTTACTGACTCGATGTATATGATAGGTCATTATGTCAAGGAGAGTCTCTGCTATAATACCTATTTAATCTCATATTTTTCTCAGTAAACGTTTTTGAGTAAATGGTCAATTAGAGATTAGGATGTTGTAGTTGATATCGTTGCTATGTACAACATAATTGTTTGTGGTTTTTGTCGAGGTGTATGCGTTCGAGTTATGCAAAATGTCGATGAGGTCAAATCAGCTGGAGAAAGTGCATTTAGTCAGAATTGAGAATAGTTGTCAGAAGTCAGTCAAATTGTTAGTCTTGAATTTGTTGTAGTCAAAATCAATTGTAAATGTACGTGATTGTTTTTGTTGAGTCTATCAAAATTGTCAAATAAAAGTAGTAAAAGTTGTCTACAAATTCACGTTGTGCATTATTGTAGAAATTACGAACCTATAGTGTATTTTCAACAATTGGCGCAGTCGACAGGATGTTTTCGAGGGTATCGAAGACAGCAATGAGAGCGCATCGTGGAGCCGTGAGGACAACTTTGAGACGGACATTGGAAGAGCTCCAGAACTACATAAATTGTGGGGATAACAGCGACCATCTACAAGTGGAAATCTTGTTCAGAAGATGTAAGAGACATATGGATTATCTGTGGGAACTTGATCAGAAAATGCACCTACACCTAATCGACACACATGCTTCGGAAGAAGATTTCAAT
>LJIJ01006131.1:0-10128 GCA_001718145.1 Orchesella cincta
ATCAGTAGGAAGCTCTGAACTACAATGTATTTTGTTGAACAGCAATCGTTATTAGCGTATATATATTTGCGTGAGCATACCGTATATTTTCTATGCAAATGAGATCAATACGATTTACTCTTTCCCTTCTTTAAATGACTAGAATTGCACACTTCCTCTTCAGTTGTAAAGATTGTATCTTTAACACCGCTTCATGAGATCAGTTAGATTTCTTTGAATGTCCTGAAACATTTTGAGTAGTGCTCAAACCATAAGTTGGTAATGTCATGTTCTCCTGTACATTTCTCATTTTATTAGTCAGAGGAGTTTCCCTACTTTTATTATAAGATTTTAATGGGCTGACCAGAAGTTTTTGTCTGATTTGAGGGAGAGCATGCATGAGCTGTCAATCAGCAACTAATGCTTTCCTCTTGTCTCACACATTTTCTTAACTGCGTTTAAAAAACCTCTTTTTTCTTGCATACAAATAATCGTTTATATATGTATTGACTTGACGGGTAAGCCCTATGCAAATCGTGTACTTCTCTATATTCGTCATACGACTGCTTAACACACATGTTCCAACCCGGAACCGTCTTTTTCCTACTTTTTATCCTATATTTAGAGAGAGCTGTTGCTTCAGCTTCCCGAAGACTAGAAATTAGACTAGAATATGCTATGTTTACATCTATATTATCAGTATTCTCACTGATTGCGCATAAAACACTGTTAATATTAGTTTGCGTTTCATTGTAATATGTTTCTATTAGATCAGGACTAGCTTTGTCCCACACTATGAAGTTTTCGCTGCAGCGACTTTCCTTACAATTATGCTCTATACTTAAACTAACATCTAAGTTAAAAGTTACAATACCATGATCGCTAGGAGTAGAGAGGTGGACCGCTATGTTGGAAACTTGATTAGACATATTTCTTGATGTCAGAATGTGGTCAATCCAGCTTCGATTTTTTCCATTATCACTCTGGTATGTATAAGTGTTGTCTTCCATCAGTATTTTGTCTATGATAACCAATTCACACTCTTCTGCTAGATTCTCCAGTTCTCTGAAGTTGGCATGTTTTGATGCGTCACAATTAAAGTCACCTGCTATCACTGTTTGTGATGATGTTGACTCGTAGACAGATGCAAGTTTTCCAAAGTAGTAGCTCTGGTCTTCTTTCTTATCCGACGTTGGTAGATAGCAGTTGACGAAATCTATTTCTCCGTGATTTTGAAGTTTAAGAATACTAATGCGATGATTAACTTTTTCATAGGTAACATAAGGGGTTAAATGTTTCTTCCACAACATTGCTAATCCTCCGTGGGGTCTTCCATTGAGGTGCTCTTTATCATTCATCGAGGAATAGGAAATGCCATCATATTGAGAACTAATTTTACTAATTATAACTTCCTCACATTCTCGTAGCCATGTTTCTTGAATAAGCATAATATCAATATCATTGGATGTTATAAATACTGAAACAAAGTCAATTTTTGACTTAAGTCCTCTTGAGTTCCAAGTGGCAATTCGTATTTGGTTATTATCTTTAGAATTCATCATTATTCACATCTGCATCAAAACCAGAAGTTTCATCAAGATCTTTATCATTTGGAGTGAGGTGAGCATCGTCAGGTGAAGTCTGGGTATTCTGCGTATGTGGGATGGTCTTACCATTCGAATCATTCAGTATCGTATCATCCCTCAGTCAAAAGCCATCATGAACATCCGAAATTGCTTTCGTCTTGACTTTAAAAACTTAAGCCCTAGCAAACACTTGGCTCAATGCAAGCCCAAATTTTGAAGCCGCTTTCATTATGCATGTTTACTCGGTACGAAATTCACGTTACAGAAAGCAACTAAAGATGAGATGTACCTTATTGCATACTGTTCGACTAAATGATGAATCAATATCACTTGCGGAAAAACCTGTTAGAACAGAACTGTGTTGTTGTATGCATTTTTGTTTTCTGCACTTGTAACCAAAAATATATCTTTACTCCTTCCAAGGCAATCTAGCTTTTTGGTACAAGTGCAGAAAACAAAATGCATACAAACAACACAGTTCTGTTCTAACAGGTTTTTCTCGCAGTGATATTGATTCATCATTTAGTCAACAGGTACAATAGGTACATCTCATCTTTAGTTTGCTTTCTGTAACGTGAATTTCGTACCGAGTAAACATGCATAATGAACGTGCTTCAAAATTTGGGCTTGATTTGAGCCAAGTGTTTGCTGGGCTGAGTTTTTAAAGTCAAGACGAAAGCAATTCGATGTTATGATGCTTTTGACTGAGGATGATACGATACTGAATTGATTCGAATGGTAGCATCCCACATTACCAGAATACCAGAATTCAACCTGACGGATGCTCACCTCACTCCAAATGATAAAGATCTTGATGAAACTTCTGGTTTTGCTGCAGATGTGAATAATGATGAATTCTAAAGATAATAACCAAATACGAATTGCCACTTGGAACTCAAGAGGACTTAAGTCAAAAATTGACTTTGTTTCAGTATTTATAACATCCAATGATATTGATATTATGCTTATTCAAGAAACATGGCTACGAGAATGTGAGGAAGTTATAATTAGTAAATTAGTTCTCAATATGATGGCATTTCCTATTCCTCGATGAATGATAAAGAGCACCTCAATGGAAGACCCCACGGAGGATTAGCAATGTTGTGGAAGAAACATTTAACCCCTTATGTTACCTATGAAAATGTTAATCATCGCATTAGTATTCTTAAACTTCAAAATCACGGAGAAATAGATTTCGTCAACTGCTATCTCCCAACGTCGATAAGAAAGAAGACCAGAGCTACTACTTTGGAAAACTTGCATCTGTCTACGAGTCAACATTCATCACAAACAGTGATAGCAGGTGACTTTAATTGTGACGCATCAAAACATGCCAACTTCAGAGAACTGGAGATCAGAGGAGTGTGAATTGGTTATCATAGACAAAATACTGATGGAAGACAACACTTATACATACCAGAGTGATAATGGAAAAAATCGAAGCTGGATTGACCACATTCTGACATCAAGAAATATGTCTAATCAAGTTTCCAACATAGCGGTCCACCTCTCTACTCCTAGCGATCATGGTATTGTAACTTTTAAACTTAGATGTTAGTTTAAGTATAGAGCATAATTGTAAGGAAAGTCGCTGCAGCGAAAACTTCATAGTGTGGACAAAGCTAGTCCTGATCTAATAGAAACATATTACAATGAAACGCAAACTAATATTAACAGTGTTTTATGCGCAATCAGTGAGAATACTGATAATATAGATGTAAACATAGCATATTCTAGTCTAATTTCTAGTCTTCGGGAAGCTGAAGCAACAGCTCTCTCTAAATATAGGATAAAAAGTAGGAAAAAGACGGTTCCGGGTTGGAACATGTGTGTTAAGCAGTCGTATGACGAATATAGAGAAGTACACGATTTGCATAGGGCTTACCCGTCAAGTCAATACATATATAACGATTTTGTATGCAAGAAAAAGACATTTAAAGCTCAGTTAAGAAAATGTGTGAGACAAAGACAAAGCATAGTTGCTGACTTGACAGCTCATGCATGCTCCCTCAAATCAGACAAAAACTTCTGGTCAGCCATAAAATCTTATAAAAAAGTAGGGAAACCTCCTCTGACTAATAAAATTGAGAAATGTACAGGAGAACATGACATTACCAACTTATGGTTTGAGCACTACTCAAAAATGTTTCAGGATAAAAGAAATCTAACTGATCTCATGAACGTGTGTAAAGATACGATCTTTACAACTGAAGAGGAAGTATTGCAATGTTCTAGTCATTTAAAGAAGGGAAAGAGTAAAGGTATTGATCTCATTTGCATAGAAAATATACGGTATGCTCACCCAAATATATATACGCTAATAACGATTCTGTTCAACAAAACTTGATAGTTCAGAGCTTCCTACTGATTTCACAAAGGTGCGAATTATACCAGTATTAAAGAAAAAGGGGCTTGATCCAACTATGCTCTCCAATTATCGTCCTATTGCACTGGCTACCTGTCTCTCAAAACTATTTGAAACATTGATATTACAACGCATAAAGAGTTTTATACAGACAACTGATAATCAATTCGGCTTTAAAGAAAATGTAGGATGTGAAACAGCAGTTTTTACCTTGAAACAGGTTATAGACCATTATACAAGTCGAAGTTCTCCAGTGTACGTGGTATATCTAGATGCAACTAAAGCTTTTGACAGAGTAAATCATCGCACTCTTATCAAAAAACTGATAGACAGAAATGTACCTACCTATATTGTTAATATACTTATTAAATGGTTTGACATACAATCTTTTGATGTTAAGTGGGGCACTACTTGTTCCTCGTATTTCCCTGTTCAACGAAGTGTCAGACAGGGTGGAGTACTCTCTGCATACCTGTTTGCTCTTTATTTAGATGAGCTTAGTAGAAAATTAAATGCTCAAAATGTTGGTGCTAGAATTAACTCAGTTAGAATTAATCATCTTATCTATGCAGATGACATTTGTCTAATATCAAATACTGTTTCGGTTAAAAGAGCTACTCAAACAATGTTCCAACTACGCAGATTGTCACCAAATAATTTTTAATGCGTCAAAAACACAGCTCCAATGCTTCACACCAAGCTATTTACATTACTGTAAGCATAATATAACGATAACATTCAACGAACACATACTTAAACATTGTGACAAAGTAAGATATTTAGGTTGTATCATAGGTTGTAAAACTGTTAAGAAATGTATTGTTCTCTGTGATAAAGATGATATTATTAGAAGGAAGGGTGAAATCTATGCAAAGGCCAATATGATGGCATCTTTTTTCTATAATTGCTCTGAACAAGTAAAAGTAAAGCTGTTTACTGCGTACGTTACGAATATTTATTGTTGTAGTACATGGCAAAGATGATTGGGAACGGGACGCAATCTTTGTAGCATACAATACGGCGTTGCGCAAGCTGTATAACATTAAGAAAGAATGTAGTATGTCTGAATCATTTGTCAAATATCGTATTCCGAACTTGCATGCGGTACTTAGAGGGGCAGCTTATTCTATGCTGCAGCGACTTTCCAGGACTGAAAATGTTATTCTTACTAGTATATTTAGAAGTCACTTTTGTGGCGAAAACACTTGTAATTTAGCTAAAGTATGGTCTCAGTTACTTTTCCGCTCAGCTGAGATGATGACTTTAAGACATATTTAATAATAGATAAGCTGTAGAATAAGTTAGAGTTAATTAGAGTAAGCTAGGTTAACCTTTTGGATCTGTTACTGCATTGTATAAGGTCTGTCAATTGAAAATAAATAATAATAATAATAATAATGTTCGAAGAGTGAAATCCCACATCTTCTGCATGCTTTGTGGCATGCATGTTTTTGCAAAAACATGTTGCGATTGCCAATATCAAAAGGTGCTGATGTTCTTCCGGGAAGATATTGGCAATCGCCTACCTGATGCATAATATTCGCACAGGAGAAGGTTCATGAGAATGGATGGATACCCATATCCGCAATCCCAAGTTGGCTATTGAGCTTTACTAACGGAGCGTTACGTGTTTGACACTGTGTTTGACATTGTGTTTGTTGAACCGGACGAAATGCCGATGAGCTACTACCTATTTTATTGTTAGATAAGTGTTTAACTGTAAGATCATCTCTTCGTAGTGGCTGATTGAAAGGGTATCTCTCTAGCAGTGGGGTTGATAGGTTTTCGTTGTGGCGGATTAACATACAAAGCTGCATGCTGTGGGGAATATCTGTGTGGCCTTCCATATTTTGAGCAAGAACATTAGAACCATTTCCCTGTGAATTAACAAGGACTGGATTCGGGTTGAAGGGTAACAAAGGAAAGTCTTGGACACATCTTTCAGTTTCAAAAGGCATTTGTCGAAGTTGTTGCTGACCCTGAATTTGTTGATGATTCCGCTGGTCGAATGGTTGTTCTTCCTGCTGTCCTTGTTGTCGTTGCTCTTCCCATTGTTGATTTTGATATTGTTGCTCATCTGGATACTCTCCATGTTGCTGTTGATCGAGCTCTTCTTCAAACTCATCTAACTCCTCGGCCTCGTGATAATATTGCCGCAGCTGTGAAGCTCTCGATATTGTTGACATTGATTATCACGCAGCATTTGCTTGCGGGGGATTATGGTTAAGTTGAGAAGATCGCTGCGACTTATCCATTTCTACAGATGTTGTAAAATTAAAAAATCTAAAACTGCAACTGTATTGTTCAGGTAAGAAATCTGTTTTAGGTGGTTTGGAAAGCACCTCAAAGGAGCGCTATATAGTTTTCACACAGGGTACCCTTGAGTATCTAACATTATTTTACTGTGATATTTGGAAATATATGAAGCACTACCACAAACTTTCTACATTTGCAATTTGCGAGTACTCGAAACTTTAAACATCAGAAAATATTGTTTGAGAATGGATGTCAATCATGCATATGCAATGAAACCTGTCTCAGCTCTACTTCTACGCCTCACTCACGCCACGTCGCTGTTTCTCTCCACATTGAAACACGATGCTTTGAGCCATGCGTCATGCATTTTTCTTCTTTTACCAGGCACAACTCTGCTACTAGGCTAGGTTCCTGTTACAGTTTGCTTAACAACTGAAACAGTACCTATAAAGATTCTAAGAAAAGTTATGTGTAATCAAACATGAGCTTCGTCAAATTACTCAGTTCTTATGCGTCGCGTGAAAATGGCATTTGCAGAAAGGAATCCATACTTCCCAATGTCATATAGGTTGCATGTATTAAAGATGTCTTTTTTTAATTTCTGCAGCAGCACAAACCAACCTCACATTGAAAGTAATCTTTATCATTTCAATTAGTGTTTCATATGTTACACGAATGAATAAAAGTTGAAAACAACAGGCCTGTAAATTTTCAAGAGCCCAAAGGCGGAATAGTTTAGCCATACCGCTGAGCGTCTGCCATCAAGCTCCATCGTCATGTTTCCTAAAGGAAGGGGAACCTAATAATGCGAACATCAATGCCAGTCCTGCAAAAAAACTCTTTAAATTTGATTAGAAACCCACACCCAAACCCGACAATCCGGAACAGAATAGGTGTAGCGATGACCTAGAAATGTAGATTCTCGGCGCGCTTAAAAATCGATGTGTCATAAGTTGAAATCGCGCAATGGACAGCCCTTTCGAAATGATGTATTCCACACATTAAGTGTGTCATTTTTGGAAAGTGCATGACCTTTGTACCTCGCGTTATAAAAGTTCCGATTTCTCAATTTGCCAATGCCTATTAATTACAATCAGCACGTGCAGTAGCTTTCCCTAATAGGTACATGTCGATAAGCTATCCGTGGAACTTTGACCCTGTTCGAAAGTTCTGATTTGAATTTGCATGTCCACTATTCATTCATCCAGCTAGAGCTAATACCTTTCGGAAGGAAATTTGATCATATCATAAGCATATAATTGGTCATATGCGAACATGAACTCATGACCTATTGACCCTGTTCGAAAACCTCCCTGATTCGTTGAATATTGTGCAATGCAATATTACAGTCATCAGCCACAAGCCAATACCTTTCTAATGATATATCGATAAGCTTATTTTTTTGTAATTGCGTCATTATGGAAACATTAATCGTGACCTTTGACCCTGTTCGAAGTTCTGATTTGAATTTAACCGCATGCATTTATTCATCATCAGTAGAGCAATTACCTTTCGGAATGGATGTATCATTAAGCTATAATGTGACGCCCTATATCAATTTTAGTTGCGCTTATCATTTGGACCCTGCTTCCCGTGGACCCCAAGATAAGCCCATCTACGAACTTTAGCCTCCGCTTTGACCTTTATCTTTCGCATTGGTGAGACAGAATTTCAAAAAGGCTCAAACGGGTTCGGAAAGTTATCGTGTTGACAGACATGACGGACGCGCACGACAGACGACGACATCACAAAGTCTTCTTAATATGTAGCCTAAAGGTACATAATAATGGTAATCACGAACAATGTACATTTTTTAGCGTGCTGTGCCTTGGTAAGAAAAGGAGAAAGAAGGTTATAAAAATTATAGTTTTTAGAGTAGCCCTAGTACTCCTTTCATATTGTTGAAATTCGTATGTTATGTATCGCATGCAGAAAGAAAGGTTGGAAGAGTAAAATATATGATTCCTTGCTCTCAGAAACGTTTGGTATGTAAAAAAAATCCCTTGGAACTTTTTTCCAATTGAGAACTTCAATGAAGAATTAAGTAGGCCCAACGAGAGTAAGACATTTTAATTGAAAATTGCATTTTAACAAGCGCGAACAAGTATCTTTTATAGTGTAAGTTGGTCAGGTATTAATCTTCAGTTCGGGGTATTGTGAGATATGAGCTACTAATCATAGGTATTTCAGCCTGAAAGTACTATAATATAAATTATTTTAACAACTATATTTTAGGAATGAGACGACTCATCAACTCATTCCAAACTAACATCTGCACGAGTTTGAAATCAAATATTATGTCCGAAAAATAAAATCCAATCATCCTGTTATCCTCTTTATTTTGTTTCTTACCATAATTTATTGACTGATTTCGTGTCATTTTTATGTCTCTACTATGAAATTCATTCCATTTGACATCGTATTCCGTTGACCGTTTGAGGTTGTTACAGATCATCCAGAATATTAGATAAGCAAATTTAAGATTCGCAAAAATTCGCATACATACAAACGTAGTCATTTGCTAAAAGTTAGTATAAAGAAGATTGAATGGCAAAATACTACGTCACTGATAGTTATCTTCAATCATCCCAATGGGGATTTCAAAGGAAAGCCCATAAACTTCGAAAACGTTCTTCTCGTCTACAGCATTGAAAACTGAATCGCAATTTGTTGGGAATGTAGCTTAAGCATTCACAGTCCATGCAAAACAATAATCCACTTTTGCGTATTGCTACCTTTGCCATTTGAACGGACCGGACTAAATACATACGTGTAGACGCTTCAATTATGAGCATTCTCGTTTCATTACGACATTTATCTTCCTGTGTTAACTCGGAAGGCAAGTCACAGATATTTTCATACACGGAAAGAGGACAACATTCATTCAACTTAAGGCACACGTATTGTGAAGAAAATTTGTTGAAGGAGCAAAGTTATTTTAAGAAGTTTATTTCCTCCAAATTTTTTGAAGCGTTATTGTTAAAAGAAACACACATTTTTATTAAGTGTAAAGTTGTCAAATCATTTTTCTTTTAAAATGGGACGTAAAAGGAAGAACAGTGGGTCATCACAAGTTTCTGGAAGAAAAAGAAGTGGGAAAAGCTGGCGTGCAATTCTAGAGTGGTCAAAGACCTGGAAAGAAGAAAACCATGAAGAAAGTTCAGAAACTACCCAAAACGTTACTGAAATGAGTTTTGAGATGAGCACGGGTGGAACTGGAGAAGCTGTTGCTGGAAGTTCGGAGATGAGTCGTTTTGAAAAGAACAACCCCGGTGTCGCTGCTGAAGAGTATCAGACTGAAAATGCAATGGAGAATGGCGAAGAATGTAGGATCAGATATTCAGTTTCTTCCTGAAGTTGATGCTCAACCGGCAGACGTAGAATCAGTATTGAACAATTGAAGCAGAAGATAAATGAACACCACCAATTTCTAGCTTCAGTATCAACTTCAAATGGAATCGCTCCAGGTGTTCTACCTCAGATGCAAAGCAGCAAAGTTCCAACTCATATGCAAGTACAAATACAAGTGAATCCGAACCACCTCAAAGGCGGAAGTTGGACCGGAGACAATGCTGCAGCTGAAGAATATGTTGTCCGAGCTAGTCTCAAGGAAGTGGCAAAATTGACGGAACTGACCCGTGCAAACCGCACGACGTACGACCCATGAAAAACTGCCCATTGAAAACATTTTGGGTGGCTTGAATCAACTCATACAACGCTTTGATGACTTTGCGCTTCTCCAGAACCTTGTTGGGGAGAGTTGGAGCAGCTCAAGGCCGAAGTTGCGGATTTACGAGTACGTCAAGATGAAGATCGTCAGTATCAACAGGATAGTGGAACTCCATGCCGTCGCCTTCAGAGTTTGAGGGCGAACGCGAAGGCCGATTTGCTGTTCCACCCTGGCAGTTCGCTAGCCTGTAAGAACGGATACCGGGAAGAATC
>LJIJ01006132.1:0-10119 GCA_001718145.1 Orchesella cincta
CTCCAATTCTCATGAATGGTTCAAATTACCCCGACAGTATCAGAAATGGTACTCAACACATTTCGTCAGTGTTTTTGAAGAACTTGAATGAATCCTTATCATCTTTAGCTCTTCCCACTTCACCTCCATCTCCGATCCCATCTCTATCTTCACCTTTTGACGATGAGCACCTGAGTTTGAATGAGAGTCTGGAATATATTCCGTATAGCATGCGGCCTGAGACTTACATTGTACCTGTGTTATTTGCCATCATTTTCATTATTGGCGTGATCGGGAATGGCACGCTCATTGTCATTTTTATAAAGCAACGCTCCATGAGAAATGTTCCAAACATGTTTATTGTAAGTCTCGCGATTGGAGACTTACTCGTGATACTCTTTTGTGTGCCGTTCACATCCACAGTTTACACGGGTAAGAGGATCATCATCATTCTTTGTTTATTTATCAAATAAAACGATTGTCTTGTTTTATTGTGTTTTAACTATGCGTGTTGATGGTTTATATTCCTAGTGGACTCGTGGCCGTATGGGTTGGTTGTGTGTAAATTTTCTGAATTCATCAAGGATGTGAGTCAGTGCGTGTCCGTGTTTACTTTAACGGCTCTCTCGGCAGATAGATATTTTGCGATTGTCGATCCAATGAGGAAGTTGACTGGAAGGAGAGCAACAAGAATCACAATTATTTCTATTGTCGGTAAGTTTTTCCGTTTCATAACATTGGTTTTATTTTGTTGGTAAGACAAACAGTGAATCAATTATCTATTTGAATTGCTTTCAGGAATTTGGACATTGTCAGTCCTTTTCGCACTTCCTTCCGCGCTCTACTCTTACGTCCGGGTATTTCCCGAGTTTGATCCAGAAGATGGGAGCGGAAGTGGGGAACTAGGTGAAAACGAGTATGCGGAAATGGATAGCGGAGAACGCTGCAAGTTTGCTATCCGTATCCAACAGAGTTTGGCCCTGTATATGCTCAGGTATGTAAGTTAATTTTTCGGTTTCTCAAATACAAATGCTAAATTATAATGTTGGAATTTTTTAGAAGAAGAGTAATCGGGGAAACATTACCAATGGGTAACACAGTTTGCTACTATTGAAATGGGCTAGTTATAAAATATGTGAAATGCTACAATGATTTGTGAGCATCTTTCTAGTAGACTTATTCATAAGCTTTTTCTAGCAGCCCACTGATCTCGGCATTCCGTCCATGATATTGGATCCGGCTTGAAACGTTATCGTTCTGGAACGATTGGCAGTGGCCGCCGGCCTAAGCTTTCGTTTCGGCAAACTAGCACACGGATTGCCAGGCCGTACCGCCGACCAGCCGTACCTCCGGCCAAGCTTTCATACTACTAAAAATTACAAAAAAAATTATAGTACTAAAATGCTCTAGTACAGTACAAAAAAGCAGATTGAAAAACAAACCTAAATATTTGTACGCCATTTCATCATTTTAATTTCACTATCACTTTGCTTTGAGCCACTCTCCACATTTAATTTTACTTGAGAAATTCCAGCAACTATATGAAAGTCGATTGATTCTCCAAGTTTATTCCAGTCCAAACATATCCTAATATAATGCATCCCATTGGATTATGCATGACAGGTGGTCATTTTGGTTGCGGTAAATTACATTTGCGGTCAAGGCAATAAAAGAATTTACTTGATCAGGTAAAAGGATGCCAGTTGTTCCTACGTTTCGTGTTTGATTGACTGAAGTTTTGCATACAAAATTCACGATCTGAGCGATTAAAATTTTTATGATCGAATTCAGAAAACCAAATTAATATAAAGTAGGCTAAAATTTTTTGAAATTGACTATTTCCTTAAGCCAAACTATTTTAAGGCATTTGCTTAAGGTTATTACTAATGATAAACTGTTTGAAATAAAATGTAAAAACTTTCAAACTGAAACCAACGAAACAAAAACCTAGAGTTGGAAATATTTGTCTCTTTTATGAGGCATGATATTGAGTTCTTTCTATAGTTCCTTTTTGGCCTTAGTATTTTATTTTCATCGTATATTTTGAATGAAATATTTGTTAATACAAATGAAATACGAAAACTTATACTGTATGAAGTGTTTGTAAGCGTGATACATCAAGTCGTTATACTTTATAAAGCGCATGATTACATAAAGTTGTTGTAGTTTAGGAAGCGTTTGTAAGCCTATTGTGCTCATTAATTGTGAAAAGGTTTTTGCCCAGATGAACATTTCTGTGTTTATAAGCTGGTAGTACATCTCTCTGATTTAGTGAAATTTTCACCAGTCTTCAAACACGCTACCTCGAACCCGACCGGGTCCGCTTGGAAACCCCATTTTTCACATATTTCGGGCAAGATTACCATTAAACTTGATACTGGATGTGGTAGAGAGTCAAATGCATCCAATTGCTTCTCTGTCCAAGTCTGTCACTATCACCGTTTATGCGTTCTTACATTTTGAAGCTGTGCAGAGAAAGTGTGATTCTAGAGTCAGTACTAGACGGACTGTCCATTTCCGTGCTCATTTCCTTCTAAAAAGGATGAAGAAAATGCCATTCTTTCTCTACTTGACACTATTAATCAAATTGTACTTCTAACAAGTAAAGTGTTTGTTGATTGGTTGCATGTATTGGCAATACTTTAATAAACAACGGTTTTTACGCCAGCCGTACCACTGGGCCATTGCCAGGCCGTACTTGAGCTAGGACGGGCACTGACGATTGGTACAGATATACAGTCAAGTCACGCAGTCAACAGACTTCAATTCCTGATGATATGAGGTCACAACGCTTAACTAAACTGAAACGCGGCTGGATATTTCGTTGAATCAAAATTGAACTTGATTCTTACAATTTGACCTGGTGACTAAACTGAGCTCAAGGATGAGCCAGAGAAGCAATCAACAGTTCAATTTACAACTTACTAGATTTCCCACTGAATGTTGTTTACAAACACTTCGTTCTGAGTTTCACTTTCAAGTGTTACTTCTAAATCCTTTTGTTTTTCTCGATGACTATGGTCGGACATGATTACTGGTTTTTACTATAACGTTATAAATAAACGTTTGCGCCGAAACCCAAATTTAGAAAGAGATCCTTTAAACAACTCTCTTGAACCTTTATTGATTTTTGGAACGGAAAGAGAATCCTATCTAATCGTAACGCAGTGAGGGCATTCGAGAGTGTTCATCTAAAGCCCTACTATAATTAGTTCGTTGGTGCGAAGTTTTGAGTTAAATGAATGATCATGGCAGTGGATGGTACCAGAGACTGGTTAGCCAAAAGACACTCGAATCATTATTGCTTTCCAACACCAAACCTCCATGAATTTTTTAAGTATCATCTGCGGCTATCGATATCATAGGTCATGATTATGTTGCATGGAGTAGTGTCTATGATGACTTTAATTGCATTTCCTCTGAAATGCAAATATAAAAGTAACAAAAAAGGATGGCCTTAAAGCCAACTAGGTTGCTCCCCAGTTTTCATTTTCTTATATTACATAATATTACATTGTTTCCCTTTCCAAAATGGAGGAAGAGCATATCCATTTCAATCTTGGCGTCTCTTACCGAAACAAAAATGAGATACTCAAATGTGAAAGCATACAATGAAACGGGATTGAATTTAGTTCATTCTTGCAATTACTGTTGCATTCATTATTGCTTACGTGACAATAAGGACAAATACGCGTGCTTAACCGCAATTGCACATTAAAAGACATCGCTTAGTTTTTGACGAAACACTAAACCTTGGATTGAATGCATTTAGCTTTAAATGTATCGCATTATATACCAGAAAGTGTTGGTAAATGTCTTTTTCATTTTCTCTCTGCTCCGTTTTAGGGTATGGTAATGTTCCATTTCCTTGTGTACTACGCGGTCCCATTGTGTTTTATTGCAACATTTTACATCATCATGGCTCGGCATCTGGTTCTCTCCACAAGGAACATGCCGGGAGAAGCCCAAGGCCAAGGAAAGCAAATCCAAGCGAGAAAAAAGGTCAGTCTTATTTTAACTGTTGTTCTACTTTCCTCTATTACTTTCACTCAAATTAAATAATATGAGCTTTATCATTTCTGCATTCCATTACAAAATCTGTTGTGTAACACTTCCGAGAATCTAATTTCAGGTTAATTTTGTGAGACATAACTTCAAATGTCGTTCAGATTAGTGTTAATATACGAAACATATTTGTAATGAAATATGCCCATTAAAAGTTTGTAACTGGGGGAGTCGTCTGCCAACATAGTAAAAATATTAATAATGAATTTTCCAACACGAAATACGATTCCATATCCTCATCTCAACAGTTTTCACGTAGGAGGAAAGTTGTGCCTGTGCATAAGCTTAGAAAGTTGCGAGAAATAGTTTCACAACTTGTTGATACCGGAGATAATGACATGTTACGATGCTTCTCTTGTGTGTATTTGATTGCTTGTTTACCTTGTCATGTGATGAAACAAATCCTTGAGTCTAAAAAATCATTCGTTTGTATTCTTCCTCTATGTTTAGGTTGCTAAAATGATTCTGTCATTTGTCGTGATCTTCGCTATCTGCTTCTTTCCTCATCACTTGTTCCTCCTCTGGTTCTACTTTTATCCGGATGCCGAAGAAAGTTTTAACGATTTCTGGAACGTTTGTCGAATTCTTGGGTTTTGTCTCAGCTTTGCCAACTCGTGCATCAATCCCATCACGCTTTATTGTGTCAGTGGAACATTTCGCAAGGTAAGTTATCAAACTACGCTTTTAGTTTTTCTTTTGAGTTGTTTGTTTTACTTTTGAAGCCAATACATATTTTCCATTTCTGCTTTGTAATTTATTAAAATTCAACATAAAATTTTAACTGCACGGCGTATAAGAACTAAAGCAATAATATTGTCATGAAACTGCAGCGAAACTGGGGAAAGCTTAAGTCATTTTAAAAAACCACTTCAATATGGCATGCATGACTGCTGAAACTAACGTTTCTTCACGTCTAGTATAAAACAGAAATTGATTTTCTTGTTTTATATTCATCTCATTTTAAATTCTTCTTTCGTAGCAATTCAACGATCACCTTTTCTGTTGCCTCTGTGACCAATCGGGAAATTTACGAGGCCCAGGTGGTGGTCGGCAAAGCGTTGGAGGAACACTTCGTGGTGGAGGTGGTGGTGGTCTTTGCGCTGCTTGTGTCTCTTTCACAGGGAATAATGGGCAGCTTCACGCTGACAGTCGTTACGGGAATGGAGATCCGCGGGGCAACGGGAGACTCACGCGTGGCTCCACAATGAACTCGGATCGGATGACAAGCAAGCGAAGATCAACATGGGACTCAAACAACCGTTGTGAACCACCGGCTGCTCAACATTGGAGGAATAAATGGGAAGAATGCAAATGTTCATGTGAACATGTGCAGCAAACATGAACACATTCCTTTGAAAAACATGACGCTACAAATAAGCCCGCATTCCAAACCAGCATCAACCACAACAGGTAATGATTTCAATTCTCATCTCTGCAAGCAGCATCATCACCATAATCCAACATTTGATCCGTCGGCCACAACAGCTTTATTATCCAGCAGAAGCAGCAGACGTCGTTCTATTTCAAGCATAAACAAAACAAACAAGGTCATTTCAGCTAATGGTGAAAATCAGAAGCAGCTGCATACAAATTTCATTGAAGAGGAAACCGAGAAGAGCAGAAGTAGTACAACTTCCAACCAAGATGAAAAAGTGCAAAACAACAAATTAGACTCCCCCACAAAATCGTTCAACAAAGTGGGCGAAATATTTAGTAAAATTAGTCAAAATTACACGAGTGCGAATCCAAAGCGAGTTTCAAGTGGAGGTTCCAGTCCTTCCAAAAAATCCCCTTTGAAGTCTTCTCGGCGACGTTCAAATAGCTTCACCTCGACACACGACTTGAAATTGAACCATGAGAAAGAAACGAACTGTAACAATAATAATATAAACTCAAAAACAACTCCAGAATCGGGGGAAGACTATACGGAAACAACAGATATTCATGTTCTGGAACCACGCTCCAAATCCAATCCCAAGGGAAATAATTTGGGGGATGTCGTGAGCCAGGTAATTATTTGCTACAACTAGAAATGCTAATTATCTGTTTCTGCTCTCGTTTAAAAACTCATTTGGTTAGTAACTAGTTCGATAAGAAGCTAGTCATTTGTGTACTTTTGTAATAGGTTTTTGATAATGTGTCTCGTGGGGTATTTTGATACCGAAATATGTAACTGCGTAGGATACTCGGACGGATTATTTTGTAATTTATAATGACTGGTCTTTTTTTAACCAGGTTTTTCTACGTGAATGAACGCAATTATTTAAAAACCTTCATGGTACGTAATTCAAGTATTATTATTGTATGTACCTGAGTATTTTCCAAACATAAGAATTAATACCTGACACTATTAGAGATTGCACTTGGGAATATAAGAGGATTTTTATACTACATGGAAAATATGGAAATTATTAGAAGATGAGCAACCAGAATTACTCTTTTTATTACAACCAAAACTGGAGATTGTAATTCACGATTTGTTACGTTACGAAATCAGCATTACGTGCGTGTGCATTGGAAATGTGACGAATTTGGAGCTTGTTAAAACATAATGAGAATGAGAAGTAAAACCCATGTAAGCGAAAAACATCTCATATTTTTACAGATGACGAGCGAAATAGTGGAACGCCAAAGAACGTGATACTTTTTGGAATTAGATTTTTTTGTACTGATTGCATATTCTTTCAACGTGTGCACATTTTCATAACTAATCGAATTTCCTTTGATAGTTAGAATATAGATCGAGACGAGATATAGAAGTAAACCAACTTAGAATGCGCTTACGCCATAAGAACGTTCCACTACCAAATATTATGCAGGTTGTACTGATTTTTTCTCCAAAGACCTAAAACTGTATTCTACTTTCTAAATCTTTGTAAACCATTTTCAACCATCGCCAAATATACTTCGTACCACTCTAAAGCTAACTTAACTAAATGTGTTCTGAAGTTATAGCAATTATTTATTGACAAGTTCAAAGTAATTCTCGTAAGTCACACGTGTTTCTTCAGAAATCGCTATGCTTTCTCTCATGTTACGTCAAAATGTGTCCTTGTGATTCTAATTATAGAGTATAGGATTATATAAGTAGATGTTGAATGTGTAAAACTAGTACTTGAAAGTCACTTGATCGTGTTTTGTTAATAAGTGGATGGAAAAATATTAATAAACGGTACTAAATTTATTTCCACAAATACTCTCATGTTGTCTACTGCAGATACCCTGTTTTTCAGTGGCTTTATTTTGCTTTATAATCCCGTTCCAATCTGGCCATGCTCAATAATAGGCAACATGAAGTAATATGTCAAGCTATTATGAATCTCAGCAAGCCTTCATGAATACGAAAGTAATGTGGTGAAAGCAAAATAAAGCCACTGAAAAACAGGGTATCTGCAATAGACAACATGAGAGTATTTGTGGAAATAAATTTAGTACCGTTTATTGATATTTTTTCCATCCACTTTTTAACAAAACACGATCAAGTGACTTTCAAGTACCAGTTTTACACATTCAACATCTACTTATATAAATTTGTACTCTATAATTAGAATCACAAGGACACAGTTTGACGAAACATGAGAGAAATCATAGCGATTTCTGAAGAAACACGTGTGACTTACGAGATTTACTTTAAACTTGTCAATAATTCCTATAACTTCATTCATAACACATATAGTTAAGTTAGCTTTAGAGTGGTACGAAGTATATTTGGTGATAAGTTGAAATGGTTTACAAGATTAGAAGTAGAATGCATTTTAGGTCTTTGAGAAAAAATCAATACAACCTGCATAATATTTTGGTAGTGGTACGTTCTATGGCGTAAGCGCATTCTAAGTTGGTTTACTTCTATGTTCTCGTCTCAATCTATATTCTAACTATCAAAGGAAATTGGATTAGTTATGAAAATTGCACACGTTTAAATAATATGCAATCAGTACAAAAAAGATCTAATTCCAAAAAGTATCACGTTCTTTGGCGTTCCACTTCGCTCGTCATCTGTAAAAAATACGTGATATTTGTCGTTTATATGGTTTTACTTCTCATTTTCATTATGTTTTAACAAGCTCCGAATTCGTCACACTTCAATGCACACGCACGTAATGCTGATTTTGTAACGTAACAAATCCTGAATTACAATCTCCAGTTTTTGGTTGTAATAAAAAGAGTATTTCTGGTTGCTCATCTTCTAATAATTTCCATATTGTATATAAAAATCCTTTCATATTCCCAAGTGTAATCTCTAATAGTGTCAGGTATTAATTCTTATGTTTGGAAAATACTCAGGTACATACAATAATATTACTTGAATTACGTACCATGAAAGTGTATTAAATAATTGCGTTCATCACGTAGAAACACGGGGTTATATTCATTAAAAAGACCAGTCATTATAGATTACAAAATAATCCGTCGAGTATCCTACGCAGTTACATAATTTCGGTATCAAAATACCCCACGAGACACATATATCAAAAACATTACAAAAGTACACAAATGACTAGTTTCTTATCGAATTAGTTTAACCAAATGAGTTTTTAAACGAGAGCAGAAAACAGATAATTAGGCCTTTCTAGCTGTATGAAATAATTACCTGGCTCACGACATCCCCCAAATTATTTCCCTTGGGATTGGATTTGGAGCGTGGTTCCAGTACATGAATATCTGTTGTTTCCGTATAGTCTTCCCCCGATTCTGGAGTTGTTTTTGAGTTTATATTTATTATTAAGTTCGTTTCTTTTCATGGTTCAATTTTCAAGTCGTGTGTCGAGGTGAAGCTACTAGAACGTCGCCGAGAAGACTTCAAGGGGATTTTTTGGAAGGACTGGAACCTCACTTGAAACTCGCTTTGGATTCGCACTCGTGTAATTTTGACTAATTTTACTAAATATTTCGCCCACTTTGTTGAACGATTTTGTGGGGGAGTTAATTGGTTGTTTTGCACTTTTTCATCTTGGTTGGAAGTTGTACTGCTTCTGCTCTTCTCGGTTTCCTCCGCAATGAAATTTGTATGCAGCTGCTTCTGATTTTCACCATTAGCTGAAATGACCTTGTTTGTTTTGTTTATGCCTGAAATGGAACGACGTCTGGCTTTGCTGGATAATAAAGCTGTTGTGGCCAACGGATCAAATGTTGGATTATGGTGATGATGCTGCTTGCAGAGATGAGAATTGAAATCATTACCTGTTGTGGTTGATGCTGGTTTGGAATGCGGGCTTATTTGTAGCGTCATGTTTTTCAAGGAATGTGTTCATGTTCGCTGCACATGTTCACATGGACATTGGCATTCTTCCCACTTACTCCTCCAATGTTGAGCAGCCGGTGGTTCACAACGGTTGTTTGAGTCTCCCATGTTGATCTTCGCTTGCTTGTCATCCGATCCGAGTTCATTGTGGAGCCACGCGTGAGTCTCCCGTTGCCCCGCGGATCCCATTCCCGTAACGACTGTCGCGTGAAGCTGCCCATTATTTCCTGTGAGAGAGACACAAGCAGCGCAAGACCACCACCTCCACCACGAAGTGTTCCTCCAACGCTTTGCCGACCACCACCTGGGCCTCGTAAATTTCCCGATTGGTCACAGAGGCAACAGAAAAGGTGATCGTTGAATTGCTACGAAAGAAGAATTTATAATGAGATGAATATGAAACAAGAAAATTAATCATTTTTTAAAATCAATTTCTGTTTTATACTAGACGTGAAGAAATGCGCTATTTCAGCAGTCATGCATGCCATATTGAAGTGGTTTTTTAAAATGACTTAAGCTTTCCCAGTTGCTGCAGTTTTCATGACAATATTATTGCTTTAGTTATTATACATGTCAGTTAAAATTTTTATATTTTAAATAAATTCAAGCAGGAAAATATATAACCAAAAATGTAAAAAGAGACTTCTTGCAACAAAAAATGTAGTATGATAACTTACCTTGCGAAATGTTCCACTGACACAATAGAGCGTGATTGGATTGATGCACGAGTTTGGCAAAGCTGAGACAAAATCCGAGAATGCGACAAACGTTCCAGAAATCGTTAAAACTTTCTTCGCATCCGATAAAAGTAGAACCAAGGAGGAACAAGTGAT
>LJIJ01006133.1:0-10118 GCA_001718145.1 Orchesella cincta
AGAGAGATAACGGAAGCCGCAAACCCAACAAATCAAAATTCAAAATGTTTAAAAACAAGTAAGAAAACGACGGAGAAGTTGTCGGCTGATTTCTGGGAGGGATTGAGGAAGGTTTGATTGTTGAAAAAAACAGGTTGAAATTTGGAATGGGGAAGAGAGACAAACAAAATGTTTTTCAAAGATTTCAAGTCTAAACAAGTAAAAACGGGGACGGGAGAGGTTCTTCGCAAGATTTCTGGGAGGATGAAAAGGAAAGAGTTGATTCTTTGAAGCAGGTGAAATTGATTGAGAAGAACAAAGAGCACAACAGCAATCTTCAAAAAATTCCATGTAAGAAAAACAGAAGAAACGACGGGGAAGAGGTTGGTCGGCTTGAATTCTGGGGGAGGATTTGGAGAAGTGATTTTTAAGCAGGTTTAAAAGAATCGAGAGGCGCCACCACAATAGATTTTCAAAAACGTTGTTTTAACAAGTAAGAAAGACGGGACGGCGAAAAAGTTTAGGGCTTTGATCTGGGAAGGTTGGAGGAGTTGAATTTGAAGAGAGTTTGAAATGGGAGGAGACCGACCACAATTTCAAAAATTTCCAATGTTTAAAAACAAAGTAGAAAACGAACGGGGGGGGAAAAGCGTTTCCTTTCAGCCGATCGGGAGGATTTTGAAGGGAGTTATTTGAGCCAGTTGAAAAAATTGACGGAGAGCCGCCACCACCCAATCAAATCGAATTGTTTTAACAAGTAAAAAAGGACGGGGAAGAGGTTGTCGGCTGACCTTTCTGGGAAGGATTGACAGAGGTTGATTTTTGGAGCAGGTTGAAAATGATCGGAGTGCGCCGCCACACAAAATCAAAGTTTCAATTGGTTTTTTAAAAAAAAAAGAATTTGGAACGGGGGAAAAAGGTTCTTCGGCGGGATTTCTGGAAGGTGATTGAAGGAGTGAGTTTGGGGTGGGAAAAATACGGAGAGCCCAAAACAGCAAAGCCAAAATTCCAAGTGTTTTAAAACAAGTAGAATTGACGAGGAAAGGTTTCTCATGGATCTTGGAGAGAACGGATTGAAGAAAGTTGAATTTTTTGAAACAGTAAAAATGATCGGAAGGAGAAGCCGCACAAAACAGATTTAGATTTTCAAACGTTTTAAAAAAAAAAAACAAAGTAGAAAGCCGACGGGAAAAGTGTTTTTTTTCAGCGATTTCTGGAGGGTCTTGAGGAGTTATTTTGAAAGACGGTGAAATGAGGTTCAAAGAAGGGCCGAAAACAAATTCAAATGTTTTCAATTGTTTAAAAAAAACAATTTAAGAAACGACGGGGAAAGGGTTCTTCAGTGAAAAGTGGCGGAAGGATGAGGAGGTTTTGAATTTGCGAGCAGGTTGGAAATTGATGGAAAGGACAAACAAACAAATCAATTTTTCATAGGGTTTAAAACAGTAGGAAACGACGAAAAGGTGTTCTTTCAAGCTGATCTGGGGAGCATGAGGAAAAAGTTGATTTTTGGAAACAGTTGGAAATGAATGTGCAGGAGAACACAAACACAATTCAAATTCAATGTAAAAAAAAAACAAGTAAGAAAGAAACGGGGAAGGTTTCTTCGCTGATCTGGGAGGATTGAAGGAGTGATTTTTGGAGAGGGTTGAAATGATGGAGATGGACAAAACAACAAAAATCAAATTTTCAATGTTGTAAACAGAGTTAGAAAACGAACGGGGGAAAGGTTTCTCAAAGCTGAATTTCTGGAGTTTGGAAATTGGTTTTTGAAAACCAGTAAAGTAAAACGGATGGAGCTTTTGCTTGCCACAAAAACTTCGAAATTTTTCAATTTCAACAGATAATTATTTGGATCTGATCTTTTTTCAAGCTGAATCTGGGAACTTGTGAAGCTGAACTTCGTCCCAAATTAATTGGAATTGATTGGGAGGGCTGTCACCACCGAAGGAGATACTTTCAGGCTGTTTGGGTAGTTTCGGGGTTGATTGTGTAAAAACGAGATGGGGGCGGGACAGTGAATGGTAAACTACTTACCATGGAAAATTCAATTTTTATTAAGTTTAATAATTGGATGGTTATGTACGAGTGGATTGCTAATAACAAAGAATGCAGACGGAATACTAACCAAAAAAAACAGAACGCCTTAGAAACGAAGAAAACCGATTTTTTAGGGCCTTTGTAGGAAGTTAGCGTCGGCTCTCGCAGAAAAGGAGTGGGAAACCGTCTTTCAATTTTTCATTTTGGTGTAGACAAGCTTTTTGTGGTGAACTTTTTTGGACGGATTGAGCAAAAAGGATGTAAAACGCGCAATGGCATAGATTTTTTTTCGCATTCCAAAAAAAGGATCGGTGAAGTGCGTATAAATCTGGCGCGGTTCTACAATTCAGCCAAAGTCGGTTCCAATAATTTGGAGCAGAAGAACAAGACCACGACAAATTGTTGTGATTGAAATTTTATCCGGGTTACGCTCAAAAAAACGTTTGACGTAATGTAAGAATTTTTTTAGCGCCGGATACACTTGGAAAGTTTATGGCGCCATTAACTGGCATTTAATGCAATTGAAAGCGTAGAAAGCACCGAAAAACACCGCTCCGAATTCCCATACAAAAAAATTGTTTGTGAAGGTACGAAGGAACTTTTCCGCTAGAGTTCAAACAGTTCTTTGCACACTCCAATCATCATAAAAATTATGAGGGACTGATGACCCATTAAACGGTTGTTTAATATTTGTGAGTGTTATCGTCTCAATCCAGGTTTCGTTAATTGCGATAAATCTCGGCAGCAGACATGACCGTTATTGCATTAGAACGATAACATTATTTCCATCCAGAAAAAAATATTAAACGTTCAAATTAAATCTAACTAGAAGAAAAAGTTCGTTTTAATTAAAAAACTGAAAAAATTTGGATTTTTGCACTTTTCGACAAAAGTTGAATAGCTTCAAGAGAAACAAGAGCATCTACAGGACTCGTGCTATGCTGGAAAATTTCAAAAATAATTCATTATCTGGAAGCCCAAAACGCCATAAAAGTGCTGTTGACTAAGGTCAAAATAGCGAATGAAGGCTAGATTACAAAACGGCACAAAAGAAATCCGTTCCAGCTTGATTTTTAAATGCAGATTGCGGCTTAATTAAGCATTACAGCTACTAGATTTAACGTTTGTAGAATAATTGCCAGATTTTGATCCAGAAAACAGATTTCAATACAGTCAAAAAATATTGCATTTTGGGGCTCAGAGGAGTCGACGTTTACTGAAAAATGAAGTAGGATTTGAGTTAGAGGGTAATTTCCTTTGCAATTGGTACGTTTAACAAGAAGAACACTAACTTGTCAAAATAAAACAAGAAGCTAACAAACGATTGGAAGTTTCAAAAAATAATTTTAAGAATTTCGATAAAACAGGCGCGTGCCGCATCTAAAAAAATATTAATTTCCGAGTAGGGAATGGATTTTGAAACATTTTGCAAGTCAAGGCGTTATGCCTTTTTCGATGTTCTAAAACCGGTTGGGGACAAACATAAAAATCAAAAGGGGGATTTGCGCTGTTCATTGGCTTTTCCAAACCCATGTGTTGCTAGTATTGATCAAAACCACTAGTATGATGCATGAATATTTTTGAACAGTTGAAATGAAGTCGAATTTCTTGATAAAATTCCTTTTTAAACCTTTAAAGTTCTGTAACCCCATTTTACAATATTATTATTATCCTCATTGGATTTATTGTCGTTGAAAATGGGCAATGTGAATATGAAACTGGTCTAAAAATAGTTTATTATTTTAAAAAACAAAAAAACTCAAATACCAATACTTCAATACGCATTTCTACTAAATTCACAAAGCTATAGAAAAAACTCGGCTGAATAAAAAAAGTAAAATCCACAGCCGAATCACAAATTTTTTTAACCGTTTGGGGAATTCAAGAAATTTTAAATTGTTTTTTTTCAACGATAAAATTTTAAATGTGAATGGTTTTTTATAATTGACATTTAAATTTTTAAAACCTTTAATTTTTCCAACAGATTTGTTGAACATTTTCAGTTTAATAAAAAACGGAAAATCGATCGAAGATGACAAATAAGCAAACCACAACTACAAAACAACATTGCATAAGTTAGGTTCCTTCTTGTTTTATTTGGAAATAACTTTTCAAGGTTTAGAGCTGGATTGGCCTTGTGTGCGCTCTGTAAGGCTTGTCCATGTAGTGGATCAAAATGTTTAATGGGTTCGTTCTCTTTGCTCCCTTTTAAACAACGGAATGCCATCTCAACTTTGAAAAAACTTTAAAGAGGAGAGTAAGACCGAAGCATAAAAAAACAAATGCAGTTTTGGCATTTGTCATGCATGATTATTAACTATTCTGTAGGATGATGCGAATATACTACACGTATTTATAATCTCAGGCTGCAACGAAAGGCGACTGTGAAAATTAGGCTGATTTGAAAACAATAGCCCATTTTTTCTCCAGATTTTTAAAAAAATCTTTCCATTGAAATTTAATGTATTGTTACTCGGCCAAAAAACCCTTGTTAAAAACGGGAACTTTCATTTTTTTCACATAACGCGCCTTGTTTTCTTTCGTTTTCATGCATTTCAACAAACGAACAAAAAAGAATATTGCTACGTAAAGGTTCACGTGAAACTACATTATGAATAATAAGCAAATTGCGTGTTATAATTGTCTGTCCACGTAATGAAACCTTTCCAGGAATTACAAAACTAAGGAAAGAGTTTGGAAAAGAAAGGAAATCAATAACATGTCGGGCAATAAGTTTATGCGGCAACGATTAATATTGATTATAAATCAAATCGATTATGGAACCTACTATTTTATGATATGATTTTTTATTTATTTTGTTTTATTATTATTTGTTACTATTATTTATTGAAATGAATGAGTGTGATATTATTTAAAATACCGGGAAGTTCCAATCTGTGTTTTTGCAAACTTGTTCAGTATTTCAAAAGCCAGTTTCTTTAAACCTTTTTTCCTGCGGAAAGAATGATTAGTACCGCAAGTTGGCATTAAAGTTTCGCAACTGTAACTGTTCTTGACTTACGTATACAAAATTATAAGGATGAATTGTACTGGACAAAACTGGTGTGAATATTTACAAAACAAATTTCTTAATTCCGGTTCACTTTATGTAGGGAATATTAACAATTATGGGAGTTGTTACACGCCAGGTTTACTTCTGGGGTTGTTACGCAAGAAAGTCTTATCGTTTTGCAAAAATTCTATAAAATCCTCTTTGGAAAAACATGTGTGAAGCATGCACGGAACACAGAGTGGCATTAGCGGCGCGAGGTGTCGGGGCCGTTACTTTTGTTGGGGGAGTAAAAACAAAAAGCGGTCATTGTATATGTATTCCCGCCTGCTGCTTTTTGCGGGTGGCGCGCAGAAGCTTTGTTATGTTCATTTGTATAATTTGAAGGATTCCATTCGTCACTCTTTCTTCAATATGAACTGATTTTTTCAAAACTTGGTCTTTCAACAAAGGAGATGCTAGACCCCAAACAAGCGATTCAAAACTGAATGATAATATGTTTTTCAAAAACTAAACATGGGTATCAATGTTCTAACAGAATATTACGGCTACAGCCTCTTCGTCAATAACAACAAGCCGAAAGAAAACTCGAAACTAATCCCTTCAGACCAAAAAAGTAAAAGTCACGAATGATTCGGGGAAAGAACATTTCAACTTATTTGTAAATCGCCAAAAAGCGGTTCAAAAGGGGATCATTTGTAAAACAATTACATACACAAGATATGAGAAAAACTTATGACTATTCAATTTTTTACTAACATATTTTCAAGAGTCTTCCGCTACATCATAATATATTTTGTCACATTGTAGTCCTTGCTCAACATATATCGCTCAATTACCTTCATAATGGAAAGCATTAACTATGCCAAAAGTTGTTGGTCTTTTAGAACTACGTATTATACTTGACAATCAAAATTTGATGCACTGAATCATGGACGGAAATTTCTTGAGTTTTTGAGGAACTACATAATTTCTCCTACTGGAAATGTCCTATTAAATCAAAATCAGCAGGTGTTTAACCATTTGTGGACATGAAGTATTTGTCTGTGCTCCGTACCAAATGGGTTTTAAAGTTAACCTTCTTCAATAAACTGAAAAAAATAATTGAAAATGCAGTTTAAAATTTTTTCACGCATTGTTATGTGGTTGTTTGCATGTGTTGAATGCATGATTAGACGCTACCAACAGTTTTTCATTCTATCAGTGACCATTATTAGTTCCACGAAGGAAAACTATTGTCAGGAAAAATTGGGCTATGAAACAATTTTTATAGCATGTTGGAGAGGTGTTATAATTAAAATCAGAGTAGAAGTCCATCAGATTTAATGGTAACTCATTACCAGCAAATCTTAGTTGCAAAAATCTTGAAATTTACACAATTCCTTTAAATATTAGTATGCAAAACTGACTCAATTTGTTTTGTAATTGTCATAAGGCTTTATACGTGATTTAGTCAGCTGTCAAACTTTCTAAAAACCGTAAACTTACAAAAGCAATCATTTGCAGAACGTTTGGTTTGGAGAAAGACAGCATATATATTGGCTTGCACTCTTACTCAGAAGTGGGTGGGGTCTGAAATGATGTGTTGTAATATTTCTCGTCTCTGTTGGCAACTCATTTCATATTTAAAATAAGTAACCACAGATGATACTTTTCAGCCTTAAACGTAAAAAGGATGTCTGTCACAATAGGCAGACTGTTGTATTCCGAATGGTTGGGTGAAGAAACAAACTAGAAATCTAAATTTCAACTGACTTCTTAATTTTATGGAGTTTTTTTGTGGAATTGGACAAAATTCTTTCAAAAATGGGAAAATAAAAGCATTTTATGATAAAATAAATATGCTTTAGTTTAATTCCACAAAAATCGTAAAAAGTGTACTCACCTGGTTTCATTGACCGGACAAAATCCTGCGGATTATCAGTTTTCCAAAATAATAGCCGATATCTTTCTGTTGCATTAGCATCTTTTCGTGAATATAATGGGACATATGGTTCTTGCTTTGGAAAAGATACGTTAGCTCGGTATTTCGTAAATAGGACTTTGTGTCAACAACACAAAACATTGGAAACACGTGTGTGTGAAAAAAACTGCATGTGGTGACGGTGGTAATGATGATAATGGGACATGCATAAAACGGGATTTTCGGGATAAATACGTGGTAACTAGAAGTGTGTAAATACTGCACTTTTGTCAAGTTGCATTGGAAGTTGTTTTTAGCTGTTTGAATGACAAAATCATGTTGATTAGAACTATTATGAACAAGGGGGAAGATGCATACAGAATCTCATGCATTTCTCTGCTCAAATTTTGTATGCATGGAATCGTGTATAATATAATTGTGTTTTATATTTCAATGTATGTACGCGGACGTATGGTAAACTCAAGATTCATGCTTACTCTTACTCTACTACACAACACAAACATGCCCAAAAGTATATTGCTGAAGATCTTCAAAGTTTGGATTGAGTATAAAAAATCAGCTAATCCCTCAAGATGCTCGCATCTCACGTACGTGACTCGTAGGACGACATACACATGCTAATTTCTTTCATAGGTTCGATTGGAGAATATAAAGCATAAGTTAATGCGACAGAAAGCGAAATAATAGTCATCATTGTGCCAACCAGTTATACAACTTACCTTCGTGGTTTTACTATACCATCAGTTAATGAGATCCCGTTCCGTTGGCCTTGGGTTCCAAATCATATTGGAGAGAGCTTACATAAGCATGGGGATGGATTTGGGGTTCAAAGCATTTATTGTGACATTACGTTTTGTTGGTATATTGGTATTTTTGCCTGCTAGGTAGTTTACTTTAAGAATTTGTCATTCTCGTGATCTAATCTCTCAAATTGGATGCTTACAAGCTGAGCTGGCAGTTGGGTGAAAACATTTTCAGTGTGATGTGATATTACTTTGGGTTTATGAGCCGATGAGTTAAAATGCTTTGGTATCTCCTTTTTATTATGCAAAATAAATACAATGAATGACAAATGAAAGTAAATAAAACGAAACATGATAAAATAAAATAAATAAACAAATTATGATTTAGTAGAGAATTACTGTTTACTTCACGCGATTTCTTTTGACGCCACAAACGCTACTTACATTTTGTTTAATTAACCTACGCACCATTTTCATTTATTCTCGAACATTACATTAGAACATTACAATGTAATTATTACTCTTTTTATCTTACATACTATAAATACTTCATTAATTCCTTATACGCTAACTCGTAAACGCAGCTGAAAAGAACGCTTTTAAACTATTATTCTGAAGTATTTTTACGTTGCCGTCTGTATTTGAATAAACTCAAGGATTATATACGTATATAACAAATGTAATTTCTAATTACAGATTCATTGTAATGGCTTTATGAACTGATAGATTGATTTTTTGCTAATTATAAAAATTTAACTCCATTTTGCTGTGCGTTTTTCGTTTTAAATTATCAACTTTGTATTTAAATAAAAATGTAAACATCATATTATTACTTATGATATAAAATACGGCGTCTTCAAGATCTAAAAACATTTACCCTCCGCATTCAACATGGCTCGCATCCTACTTTACACACCATAATCTACATTGATTAAGATTTGTGTAGCGGCTTGTACCTTTGCTGTTTCGACACCTAATTGTAACGAGCGAAATGTGACCTGTTCTTTGCAATTTAAACCTTACTGAACGTTAATTAATCTATTTTAGTCGTAAAAAATCAAACACATTTTAAATCCCGTTTATAACCAAAATATATTTAAAAACGTGCGTTTACTTCTCGACCTATAATTAATTGCTTAGGCTTCAATTAAAGCAGTCATATTGAGCGTTCCTTGTAAAAGGAAGCTCTCAATAATTTTCCAAAACCAATAGGAATGCGCTCGAGTTCTATGCAGTGCCGTATGGCTTCTTAAATGAGAATGCGGTAAATACTGTTGTTCTAAATTTGCTACCTTTTCCAAATATTGGAGCTAGATATTTAAAGTACATAAGTAAATAGTTGTTCGTCATTCAGTCAGCTTATGGCAGTTTTTATATTTGAGAACTATGTAAACCTCTCCATACTTCACGCAATAGTATATTTTTACTCAACCGGGCGTACCTCACACGACTGAAGACAGGCATTAAAATTGCATTAGATATTATGACCCATAGATTGGCATTATAATCGTCTCCATTTACTATCCATTCACTTGCTCCCCGTTTTGTTTCACTATTTGAAAAATTGAACTACTTATATATCGTACTCGATCTGAAAGACATTGAAGTCAGTCAATTAACGAAAATTGAAAAAGAATTGATACATTTCAAAGCTTTTAAAATTGCTGTTTTTAAAATTGTTCAAATTATATAATTATACATTATTGAGATGCCTACCAAACCGTATTACTAGAGCCTGAATCACCGGAATATTTCATGATGGTTTAAATATGGCTAAAATATTTGCAGTATGTAGATGCATTGTAGAGTTATATTCCCTAACAATAAAGCTGTTTACTCAAATCAAATGAGTAAAAAATTCCAGCCACAACTAGTCCTTAAACGCGATGAAGCACTTCCGTCTTAGCACCGCATTTAATGATTCAGTTATTTTGGAAATGAGTGAGCTTAACGCCATTCATTCACAATCTGATCAAATTGTAAAGGAGGAAGTGGAATATAGCCCTGAAAACAGTGATAACGACTGGAATTGTTTGGCTGATTTGCAAACTTGCAAGCATAAAAATGACGGACGCTGGCTAGTGTTAGTTTAGCAAGAGTCAACAAAGTTTCACTGGTTTCATGCGAAGTGAAAGGGTGCCAGAGCAGTTCAAAAGCATGTTCGAACTCAACTCCCATTTAGAGACCCACTCAGAATCAATCAACTTCTGCGAATTCGGGTTTATCGACGAGAGTCTTCTGAAACCTTTAAAATTTGATTTTTTAAATTTTACGTTCGATGAATACATTTAAAATTGGAAACTTTAGTCAAAGTTGCGTAGGATTGAACTTGAGTTGTAAACGTTGACGTGTAAACACAAATCAAGTACATTAATAACGATTCTTAAACTAAAATTAATGGGTTCGCCACCTTAATCGAGTA
>LJIJ01006134.1:0-10116 GCA_001718145.1 Orchesella cincta
GGATAATTAAAAGGCAATGCACCGCTCGCTCACAATATATTTAACGTGATAAGTATAAGCTGAATTCGTTTTTTAAAAATCCGTTTAATGTCCAATGCCTACTTTATTTTCACCTCGAATGAATCTCTTCCTGGATAATAAAATATTCACTTAAATATTAAATCAGCTCACCCTGACGAACTATCATCATGATTGAAACTTGAAACTAGTATAAAACCAGCCACCAAAGAAGGTTTCAGAATCCAGTTTAAATCCAGATTTTAACCATCAACTCAACAACAACTCTCTACTCGTTCGTTTATCCAAACAACATCATCATCATCATGAGGCTCAGCCGCAACTGCCTCGTCGTTGTCCTCTTGTTCTTCTTGGGGCCGTGTTGAGCTACGAAAAGTGCGCCAGCGAATTTTGTATTATGAATGGAGCTAGTTGCAAAGTCTTTGCCAAAACCCATCCCTTCGAGATCATCGTCGACCCCAATCCTTGTGACTACGAATACGAAGGCAAAATCTTTCCCGGAGCATACAGAGCTTTTTGTGTGACTCTGAAGAAAGCAAACAAGAAAAAATGAAGATACTCACACTAAAAAGTAGGCTGAGAAATAAATATAATTAAAAACAAATCTTTTTAAAAAAACACTTATTCTCACTTTGCCCAATTTTCAGATCAGGCTCGAGCCCTTGCCGGCGCAAACCCAATGAGTATCCTCATCAAGTACTCTTCAAAGTTGGAACAAGCTCTTGTGGCGGCACAGTCTACAACAAAGACTGGATCATCACTGCTGCCCACTGCGTCGAAGTGGATGGTGTCCGACACGTCCAAAACAACGGAGTCGTTCCAAGCACAGGAAAACAGGCTTTTGTAATCGCGGCCAGTCCCATATCGCTGGCCCGCCAGACTACAGCAAGTATTTTATTGACAAAGTCATCACCCACCCGAACTGGAACCAGTCTTACGTCGGAAATGGAAACGACATCGCCTGCTCCATCTTTCCCGTCCACTCAAGATGGAACTGGGCAAGATTCAACCTCTCCGATTGGAGAGCTGACCACAACCCTGTTTACGGAGGCAGGGATTCCTTATCGGCTATGGAAATGTAAATGAAAAGATGGGTCTTGCAAGTGATGACTTGATGGAGTTCGTGGCACCCATTCACTCAAACGCCAAAGCTGCCGGGCTTTCAACTCACCCTGAAAACGGAAGCGACAAAGGAACTGCGCCTACCAGAAATCACCTTTCAGTTGGTGGAGATGATTCTGGGGTTGTTGTTGGCCAAGGGGATTCTGGTGGACCTTTTATTTGCCCAGATGAGAATAACAAGCCAATTCTCTGCGGAATCGCTTCTTTTAAAACTTGCGAGCCATTTATGATGTGCAAGAGGCCCAGCTATTATTTGAGAGTGGCTCCATACCTTGATTTTATCAAGAAAGAGACCGGAAACGCTCGTCAGGAGGAAGAGTTCATTTTTGACAAGACCATGTTTCCTGACCAAATTCCAGAGCCGCAAGCTCCCAGTTATCTCGTCAGGATTTCTGGCCCACAACGATCCTGCATGGGAACACTCGTCAACCACAGAATGGCGATTACTTCAGCAGAATGCATCAAGGCGAATGGAGGGGATGGAGCATTTTTGCCGCTAATATACACTTTCAAACTGGCAAGGGACTTTCTGCTTTTGCTACCTTTACTGGGCTCAATGTTCAGAGGAATATATCTGCCAGTTTTTTCAAATATATGAAGCAAAACCTGAATAAGTTTGATGTGGCTGCAGTTTACCTTAAGGATCCGGTGGAGGCTGACTTTCCTCAGTTTGCTCCAGCAGGTTATGAACTTAAAGGAGAAGCGGATGAGTACTCTTTCAATCCACTCACAAATTCATTGGAAAAACGACACTTTGTTTCGCTCACGGAGTTTGACTGCAACAAGAGAATTGAGGGGGTGGACAACAGTGTCAAGTTTGATTTTAAGGAGCAGCTCTGCATGCGACAAGTTTATTCTGCGGAAGCCGTTTGTGAAAGGGATATTGGAGGACCATTGATGTGCGAAGGAGGAAAATACATTTGTGGAATCAAGAGCTTCCAAGCCTGCAAGTATCCAGGAATGCCGGAAATTTTCGAGAGGACTGCTGGCAAGTCAAACAAAGATACCATTGATATGATGGTTAGAGAAACACCTAAATAAAATGGTTATAATTCTTGAAACTACAGAATATGCTCAAATTTTTTGTATTTCATATAGGAAAATTATTTTTGTTGCTGAATTGATAAAAATTTGTATGAAAAAAGTTTTCTTGCATGACCTACACGAATGATTTATTCTTCATAAAAATAGCCACTAAAAATACTATTTGGTTTTCATTAACATAATCTGGACAGTTGTGAGCCACGCTTGAAGATAACGAGCTTATTCTCACCAGACCGTGCGTGCCTCGATATCAATATCGTTCCACTTGAGAAACTGCTACAAATCCACACCAACTCAGCTTACTTTTATCAGCTAATATATTTTTAACATTGTAAGATCGTTCATAATTGGGGTGAGTAACTTACTCATGGCTTATCAACTGAACTTTGGTAACTTCAGGATATTACTTCATATCTGGAAAGGAATGAGTACCTAAACAAACCACTTTTTTATGAATGAGCACAACTACCTAAATTTCCGCAATCTTCCAACTTCTACGCGAAGCGGTTTGCGAACAAAACTCCATCTCAAGTTGTCAGTACCAAGTTGCTAGCTGGTACAACACGTGGGTCGGGGAGGTGGATCAGCATTCTTTCAATTCTCGATACGAAAAGTGGGAACAAGTTGAACAAAAATTATAATAGAAACCAGGAAGAACTTAATTAATTATTTATTACTCGCAATTACAAACTCAATACTGATTGTTCATACCTATCATGTCGGGCTCACGCTTGGGAGGTTTTGATGAGAAAAACACGTTCGTTCTCACCAGACCATGCACAGCGCCGTGGTACCGACAACCTACTCCAAATCCACTCTTAAAAAATATTCTTTAGGTACTCTTGTTTATGCGTGAAATGTTGCTAGCTTGAACTGAGGTTTAATGTCCCATCCACTTATTTTCCACTTGAAAAAATCTCTTCCTGGATAATAAAAACTGGAGAAATACCTCAAACTCCATTGCTCTAGCTACCTATTTTTCTTCCTGGATACGAATTTGGAGTATAAAAGTAGCCGTCTCAAACCCATTCCGTACGCAGTTCCAGCCCAGTTTTACAACGAGCAAATACATAATCCTCTTGTTCTAAAGCTCTTGGCACTTCCAATCATCATCATCATGAGGCTTCTCATCCTCTTGCTCGCCTTCGGGCTTCTCAACACCGCCCTAGGACAGGACAAGTGCTTCAATGAGTTCTGTGTCCTGAAAGGCAGAAGCTGCAAAGACCATGTCAAAACTCACCCCTTCGAGATCATCGTCGACCCCAATCCTTGTGAGTACGAATACGAAGGCAAAATCTCTGCCGGAGGTCACAGAGCTGTTTGTTGTGACTCTGAAGAAAGCAAACAAGAAAAAATGGAGTTGCTCGCACTTAAAAGTAAGTTGAAATCCTAATCCTAATAAAAAACTACTTTTATTTTCAATTTTTTAATGTCTCATTTCACCCCAAAATTTTTAGATCAAGCTCGAGCCTCTCCGGCGCAAGTCCCAATGAATATCCGCCACTCCAAATTCACTTCAACGCCAGTGAGCGGCAGTAATGATCCAATCTTTGTTGTAAACTGTGCGCCACAAGAGCCTTGACGCAGCTTTGAAGACAATTTGGTGAGGATATTCATTGGGACTTGCGCCGGAGAGGGCTCGAGCTTGATCTAAAAATTTGGGGTGAAATGAGACATTAAAAAATTGAAAATAAAAGTAGTTTTTTATTAGGATTAGGATTCCAACTTACTTTTAAGTGCGAGCAACTCCATTTTTTCTTGTTTGCTTTCTTCAGAGTCACAACAAACAGCTCTGTGACCTCCGGCAGAGATTTTGCCTTCGTATTCGTACTCACAAGGATTGGGGTCGACGATGATCTCGAAGGGGTGAGTTGGTCTTTGCAGCTTCTGCCTTTCAGGACACAGAATCATTGAAGCACTTGTCCTGTCCTAGGGCGGTGTTGAGAAGCCCGAAGGCGAGCAAGAGGATGAGAAGCCTCATGATGATGATGATTGGAAGTGCCAAGAGCTTTAGAACAAGAGGATTATGTAGAAATTGCTCGTTGTAAAACTGGACTGGAACTGCGTACGGAATGGGTTTGAGACGGCTACTTTTATACTCCAAATTCGTATCCAGGAAGAAAAATAGGTGGCTAAAGCAATGGAGTTTGAGGTATTTCTCCAGTTTTTATTATCCAGGAAGAGATTTCTTCGAGTGGAAAATAAGTGGATGGGACATTAAACCTAATTTCAAGCTAGTAACATTTCACGCATAAACAAGAGTACCTAAAGAATATTTTTTAAGAGTGGATTTGGAGTAGGTTGTCGCCCACGGCGCTGTGCATGGTCTGGTGAGAACGAACGTGTTTTTCTCATCAAAACCTCCCCAAGCGTGAGCCCGACATGATAGGTATGAACAATCAGTATTGAGTTTGTAATTGGAGTAATAAATAATTAATTAAGTTCTTCCTGGTTTCTATTATAATTTTTGTTCAACTTGTTCCCACTTTTCGTATCGAGAATTGAAAAGAATGCTGATCCACCTCCCCGACCCCCGTGTTGTACCAGCTAGCAACTTGGTACTGACAACTTGAGCTGGAGTTTTGTTCGCAAACCGCTTCGCATAGAAGTTGAAAGACTGCGGAAATTTAGGTAGTTGTGCTCATTCATAAAAAAGTGGTTTGTTTAGGTACTCATTCCATTCCCGATATGAAGTAATATCCAGAAGTACCAAAGTTCAGTTGATAAGCCATGAGTAAGTTACTCACCCAATTATGAACGTTCTTACAATGTTAAAAATATATTAGCTGATAAAAGCAAGCTGAGTTGGTGTGGATTTGTAGCAGTTTCTCAAGTGGAACGATATTGATATCGAGGCACGCACGGTCTGGTGAGAATGAGCTCGTTATCTTCAAGCGAGGCTCACAACTGTCCAGATTATGTTAATGAAAACCAAATAGTATTTTTAGTGGCTATTTTTATGAAGAATAAATCATTCGTGTAGGTCATGCAAGAAAAACTTTTTCATACAAATTTTTATCAATTCAGCAACAAAAATAATTTTCCTATATGAAATACAAAAAATTTGAGCATATTCTGTAGTTTCAAGAATTATAACCATTTTATTTAGGTGTTTCTCTAACATCATATCAATGGTATCTTTGTTTGACTTGCCAGCAGTCCTCTCGAAAATTTCCGGCATTCCTGGATACTTGCAGGCTTGGAGCTCTTGATTCCACAAATGTATTTTCCTCCTTCGCACATCAATGGTCCTCCAATATCCCTTTCACAAACGGCTTCCGCAGAATAATTGTCGCATGCAGAGCTGCTCCTTAAAATCAAACTTGACACTGTTGTCCACCCCCCTCAATTCTCTTGTTGCAGTCAAACTCCGTGAGCGAAACAAAGTGTCGTTTCCAATGAATTCGTGAGTGATTGAAGGAGTACTCATCCGCTTCTCCTTTAAGTTCATAACCTGCTGGAGCAAACTGAGGAAAGTCAGCCTCACCGGATCCTTAAGGTAAACTGCAGCCACATCAAACTTATTCAGGTTTGCTTCATATATTTGAAAAACTGGCAGATATATTCCTCTGAATTGAGCCCAGTAAAGGTAGCAAAAGCAGAAGTCCCTTGCCAGTTTGAAAGTGGTATATTAGCGGCAAAAATGCTCATCCCCTCCATTCGCCTTGATGCATTCTGCTGAAGTAATCGCCATTCTGTGGTTGACGAGTGTTTCCCATGCAGGATCGTTGTGGGCCAGAAATCCTGACGAGATAACTGGGAGCTTGCGGCTCTGGAATTCGGTCAGGAAACATGGTCTTGTCAAAAATGAACTCTTCCTCCTGACGAGCGTTTCCGGTCTCTTTCTTGATAAAATCAAGGTAATGGAGCCACTCTCAAATAATAGCTGGGCCTCTTGCACATCATAAATGGCTTGCAAGTTTTAAAAGAAGCGATTCCGCAGAGAATTGGCTTGTTATTCTCATCTGGGCAAATAAAAGGTCCACCAGAATCCCTTGGCCAACAACAACCCCAGAATCATCTCCACAACTGAAAGGTGATTTCTGGTAGGCGCAGTTCCTTTGTCGCTTCCGTTTTCAGGGTGAGTTGAAAGCCCGGCAGCTTTGGCGTTTGAGTGAATGGGTGCCACGAACTCCATCAAGTCATCACTTGCAAGACCCATCTTTTCATTTACATTTCCATAGCCGATAAGGAATCCCTTGCCTCCGTAAACAGGGTTGTGGTCAGCTGCCGGAGAGGTTGAATCTTGCCCAGTTCCATCTTGAGTGGACGGGAAAGATGGAGCAGGGCGATGTCGTTTCCATTTCCGACGTAAGACTGGTTCCAGTTCGGGTGGTGATGACTTTGTCAATAAAATACTTGCTGTAGTCTGGCGGGCCAGCGATATGGGACTGGCCGGCGATTACAAAAGCCTGCTTTCCGGTGCTTGGAACGACTCCGTTGTTTTGGACGTGTCGGACACCATCCACTTCGACGCAGTGGGCGGCAGTGATGATCCAGTCTTTGTTGTAGACTGTGCCACCAAGAGCTTGTTCCAACTTTGAAGAGTACTTGATGAGGATACTCATTGGGACTTGCGCCGCGAGGCTCGAGCCTGATCTGAAAATTGGGGCAACGTGAGAATAAGTGTTTTTTTTTAAAAAGATTTGTTTTTAATTATATTTATTTCTCAGCCTACTTTTTAGTGTGAGTATCTCCATTTTTTCCTGTTGCTTTCTTCAGAGTCACAACAAACAACTCTGTATGCTCCGGGAGAGATTGTGCCTTCGTGATTCGTAGTCACAGGATTTGGGCGACGATGATCTCGAAGGGATGGGTTTTGGCAAAGTCTTTGCAACTAGCTCCATTCATAATACAAAATTCGCTGGCGACTTGTTGTAGCTCAACGCGCCCCCAAGAAGAACAAGAGGACGACGATAAGGCAGTTGTGGCTGAGCCTCATGATGATGATGATGTTGTTTGGATAAACGAACGAGTAGAGAGTTGTTGTTAGTTGATGGTTAAAATCTGGATTTAAACTGGATGCTGAAACCTTATTTGGTGGCTGGTTTTATACTAGCTTCAAGTTCGAATCAGGATGCTAGGTAGTCAGGGTGAGCTGATTTAATATTGAAGTAGTTTTGTTATTATCCAGGAAGAGATTTATTCGAGGGTAAAATAAAGTAGGTAATGGACATTAATGGACGGATTAAAAATAGTTTGAGATATACATATTAAGTTGAAAATATTTTGGAGCGATCGGTGCCTTGCTTCTGTTATTCAGGAAAAGATTCATTCGAGGGCAAAATAAAGTAGGTATTGGACATTAAACGGATTTTTAAAAAAACGAACTCAACTAACTTACACGTTAAATATATTGGGAGCGACGGTGGCTTTTATTATCCAGCGAGCAGGTACCTTGCTTATAATATATTGTGGAGCGAGCGATTATCAAAGATTTCTTGGAGTGGAGAACAACGGGATTTTTTAACATAAAGGTGGCGCCTGGATTTGGCATATACAACGTATTTATTTTTGGGAATAAATATATTCGAGAGAGCTCACCAAAATTACTTTATCCACTTTAATTCCCATAAAAATTTCATATTGTACAAAAGTGCTTTAGGTGATTTGTGGATTGTGAAATTTTCTGTGTGTAACGGTAATGGCACTGTGGCGGCAGACTTATTTTCCTCATTCAAAGGTTTCCCAAGCGGAGCACCTGTTTTGAGATCAGCATATACGAAGAACAATTTGTACCATTTTAAAAATAATTTTGAGTAATAAATAATTTATTTATGTTGTGTTTTTCCTGGTTCTTTCATTTGTTTTGTCTAACATGTTTGCATTTATAGTATCAAAAGTTACCTGTTTGCTGAACGGACTCGTATGTAAGATGCTAAGTTACGCGTGAACATGGAGAATTGCGGAAATTGAGGCTTTTTTCAGCTACTTTGATCTCTTCGAAGGCCAGCGAATTTAGATACAAAACATAACCAGACAGGTTTCAATGTATGACTTGGAATCAGTCAATAGTTCTCGGCTTTTGTGAGATTTGGAATCATATAACTCATTTCAAGAGAAGAGTTTGGGTACCGTGGCAATAGACTTTGGAGACTCTAAGTAAACGCTCGATGAGTTTCATGCAACTAAATGCACTATATTCGAATGCTCAGAGGCAGTCAAATTTACTTGACGCCGTTGACTCCGTGTATCGGAGTGCGCATGCAAATGAAAACTTGACCGAACCAGTCAAATCGAGAATGGAAAATATGTAACTACAGTCGTATGTAAATGTAAGACGTCAAATAGCAAATATGTAATTACAACATGCTAAAATGTCCCATTGTGCAAACATATTCATACAAAGTTTGGCTTCAATCAGACAAAGCCTGAAAAATATGTATTTACATACGATGAACAACTCTATTAATTAGATCGGAAGTAGAAAATAGTAGAGTTCGGATGTAATTCATTTTTTCGAAAAACTTTTTCATTACATATTATTAATTGTTCAAGATTTTTTCACATTTTGGAATATTGAGACATTTTAATAATTAAGAAACCAATCAAATACAAAAATAAACTTTATCATCTATACCCAAACCAGATATGAGAATTTTTGCATCTAGCCTTCCTATAGGATTTATTTGGTATTCCCTTTTAAACCATTCAATAACCGCCAAGTTATTCGGTTTGCAATCCTCTCAAAAATTTCGGTACTCCCGGATACTTGCAAGCGTGGAAGCTCTTGATTCCACACATGTATTTTCCTCCCTCACACATCAACGGTCCTCCAATATCCCTTCACAAACGGCTTCCGCAGAATAAACTTGTCGCATGCAGAGCTGCTCCTCAAATCAAACTTGACGTCTTGTCCAACCCCTCAATTTCTCCTCAAGCAATCATCCTCCGTGAGTGGAACAAAATGTCGCTTTCCAATGAATTCGTCAGAGCGTTGAAAGAATACTCATCCACCTCCCCACTTGTTGATACCTTCTGGGCAAGTTGAGCATACTCTGCCTCAATCGGTATCCGTGTGATAATAGCTCCCAAATCGAATCGATTAAGGTGTTGCTTCGTAATGCTAGAAAAGTTGGCAGAAATGTTCCGCTGAAACATCTTCCCTTTGAGCTCCGCTAGGGACGAAATATCCGTTCCAGTTTTAATGTGGTAAACATTAAGCTGACCCTCGTTGGCTGCAATGCACTCGCCCGCGTAAGGATCAGCCTAGGTCCGACGAGAGCTCCTGTGCAAGATCTCTCATTGCCCCCAATCCTCACAAGGTAGCCAGGAGCTTCCGGTTCAGGGATTTGATCAGGAAACATGGTCTTATCAAAAATGAGATCTTCCTCCTGAACAGCATTTCCTGTTTCCGTCTTGATCCAATCCAGGAATGGAGCCACACGGGTGAAATAACTGGGTCTCTTGCACTCCTTAAATGGCTAACAACTTTTGTAGGAAGCGATTCCGCAGAGGATTGGCTTGTTATTTTCATCTGGGCAGATGAAAGGGCCACCGGAATCTCCTTTGCCAACAACTAGCCCTGATTCTTCTCCGCCAACGGAGAGAATAGACTGCTGGGTGATGGTCCGCTGCTCTTAACTGCGTTCAGTGGATGTTTTCCAAGACCGGTTGCTTTCGCGTTGGAGTGAATTGGACCCGCTTTCTCCATCATGTCTTCACTCCCGTTGCCCAGCCTCATCCACATTTCCAAAGCCAATAACAAACCCCTTGCCTCCCCAGTGGGGAATGTAGTTAGCTGGCTCCATCCGCAAGGGCTGAATCTTTCCCTTTTCCAAAGGAAGGGAGCGGGACAAAGTGGAGTAGGGCGATGTCGTTCCTTGGCCGATGTCATTGTGAATCCATTTGGGTGCATGATGACTTTGTCAATGGGATATCTGCTGGATTCTGGCGCATAGGCGACGTTGTTCTCTCCAGCTATACAAAAGC
>LJIJ01006135.1:0-10114 GCA_001718145.1 Orchesella cincta
ATTGACAGTTTCATTGATAACAAAGTTTTCAAAAGTGAGTGGTGTCAGCGCATCAATGAAGTTATTCCCAGCAACGTAAATTCTTATTGGTCGACAAGTTCTTAGAAACTGCCTATACCATCTGTTTCGTTTTAACTCAATTTTGCTGTCTTTCCCTTCTGTAATGTTTTAGAAACTCGATAAACATCCGATAGAATGCCAGTCATTGTGATGAGGACCAACCCAGTGCCAAAGGTATTCCAAAGATACAAGAGATTAAATCCCAGTTGTTCCTTTCCTGCAGCTGGGTCAAAGGCAGCAACGATGCTATTGCTTAAGCATAAGATGGCCAGGACTACAACACAAATTGTACTGATTCCAATGAAGTATTTTGAGTAAATCGCCCGATACTCAATGGACAAAAGTTGAAGCTGTCGAAATACCAAAGCTTTTCTTCTTGCTGCCACCGTGATTTTCTTCAAGTTCATTATTTCCCTAAAATAAAATACAAATAAATTGACGCTTTTAAAAACTAATAGATTTTATCAAAGTTATTGTTTATTACCTTCCATATTTAGAAATATACGTCCGAAAGCAGTGTCCATGTAAAACGAATGCAACTCCAATCTGAAAACAGTAACCCGCAAACCCCAAACTCCAGTTGCTGTAGGAGAGCAGCGATATTCCAATTTTTGTACTTCCACTCGATAAACGATCTGGAAGCTGGTAATTTAGATCCCAGCTTTGTGCCACATTGATCAGACAGCCAATATCCCAAATACATTGGAAAGCATGGTTTCGTAAAATTTCCAAATGGTATAAAATCGGCATTGAGATTCCCGTTGCGGCGCAAAGTATAAAGAAGATATTTGGTTGTTTGATAGCCATTTTCCTTTTTAAAAATTATTCTCTAGGTCTGCATGAAAAACAAAGTCATTTTAATAGATTCAAATCTCCTACAATTGCAGCTATACAGCAAAAAGTAGGCTTTGCTTACCGTTTGAATAGTGTTTTCTCCCTCGAAATGAAATGGTTCCATTGAAAAGAGGGACACGATATCTTTCCGCTTTGTTGTACCTCAAAAATAACTTGTAATTTAAGAAAGAAAATCAACTCAACTGCAAACAAGGTGCTATGCATTCGCACAGAGCCTGTTTGCTTGTTTCCCATGTTAAAATTATTTGCAAAAGTACAAGATGAGAAGTACAAGAATTTTAGCAGCGAGCGAAAGTTAAACATTCTAATATCTGAGCTACTCGTTCAACTCAACTTGGCTCTTTGATGGATTCCACTTGTAAGGGAATGCTACCAAATGTGTCACTAATGTGAATAACTTTGGCAAAATGCTTTGCAAGTCCACATAATGGCGATGCCTTATTTTTCGTGATTTCTCACAATTCTTAGAAAATGGGAAACTTTGTGTAGTTGCGTACGTTTGGTTATTTCGCTAGCAAGGCTTCGGTTTCGTGTTCGACTCTTCCCATATTTCTTTGGAAAGACACACAACGCGACCAGACAAGCAAATGAATAGAATTCAGAGTTACAATAAAAAATGACTCGTTTTATGTCATTTTCCAGTCTGAACAAAAGTAATTATTAGACAAAATAATTTGTCGACCGTATCAGTTTGTAATAACGAAAAATGTTAGACTGGACCGCGAAACAACTTGATCGTTGGTCTTGTACCCAAAAGGATGCGTATTTACTACAATCATGCCCTAATTGAGTTTGTCATGTAGCCAATCAACATCCACCGGCATACGAACCGGGGAATTTCATAAACCTCAATGTTATATAATATGAATACCATCAGATAAACCAAAATCTACGTTGAAGTTTTACTACGATAGGTAATTACGTTCTTTAAATAAATAATAAAGAAATAACACGCGCCATGTTCTTGATATTATCGTGTCGTTGTACCACCAGCATGACTAATTGGTTAATTAGTGGGTAATTTAAAATACGTCCAAATTTATTAAAACATACGAAACTTGAACGCACCCGAAACTACGTAAAAAGGTTCGCACTGAAATTCTCCATTCCATGTTAACAACTGAATTCAAATGACTCTATTTTTTAAGAAAACCAGATGGCTAGACTGATACAGTTTATGCTTACAACCGAATAAACTACACTGTTTTGCGTAAGTTTTACCTTTGAAATTATATTTACAAATTTGCCCTTAAAGTCATGTACAAGTATTTTCACAAGCTGTAATTATCGTCAACATTTCTAAAAACGTCACACTTTTATAGTTTACATATAAAATGAAAAGATTGACTACTTATGGCATAATAGTGGTAATTGATTATATTATTACTTTATAGTAATACGCAATAGATTATGTATAGAAGTTTTTATTTACATTTAATTGCTACGGAGGCGACTTGAATTGGCAGAAATGCAAAATTATTATTTATGCGTGGATAAACAACTTTTTCACTACTTTTTATCTAAACGAAGTCAAACCCATTTAGACTGGTAAAGGTTAATTTTTAAGAGTAAGAAAAGCTCTGTTCCTCTGAAAGCCAATTTGAAAAAGTAAGAATATTCAGTTTCTGAATGGTGTACACATCTCCATACGATACCCTAACTAATCTACAAGACCTTGCAATTTTTCATAACTTTGTTCCCAAATGTTAAAACCCAATTGTTATCTATCCACGATCTAATTGCCTTTTCCACATTACTAAAGATTTGTCATCCAAAATTCAAGCGTGAAAGTCCAAATGAGTTGGACTGCAACACCCCCATACAAGCAAGATACAAATGTTAACGGTTTTGCAAAGTTAGAAAACACATTTAAAAGGGACAAAGGTGTTATTAGCTCTACTGACGTAGTTAGTAAAATTAAATTTCTACAGAACTTAAGGTTACTATTGTCACGGTTGAAACTAATTTGGGAAAAAATTCATTGTAGCTTTCGACATACATGCTTTGAGGATATCGCAGAACCTGCGAGCAATGGCGATATGTCCACACATCTGTCATCATAGGGGCTTAGGAAAATTGTCAGTATGACAAGTTGCAATTGGGGTAGACCCGAAGTACGCACAAGTATTCATTCTGGCAAAAGGTCATACTTTTTATTGTGAGTTATGGAGAAGTCGAGTTAGATTCCATCCATTATTATGATACGCAACGACGCAGAAAAAGATGGAATTTTTTTAGTCTCATAAACAGTAATGACAAGATCATAAACATAACCATTATTTATTGTAATTGTAATTACGTGTCATTACAATCCCTTATGTGTGCTACTGCACATAAAGGATACTACTACGCATATCAAGAGAAATAGTCACAGAGCAAAAGCAAAGCACAGTTTCTTTAAGCCATTCCAACCCTTATCAAACCCAATACAGACTTTTAAAATTATCATAAAGATGAAGGTGTTTCAGTTGCTTGGAATCTTGGTTGTCTTATCTTTTCTTGTGATTTCAGTCGCTGGTGTTCTGGTAAGGATTCTGAATTGTTTTTGAAATTACTAGCAAGTCACATAAAATGGAATATTTTAATTCTTTTCAGCAACCAGAACCAGATGACGAAGATCAAATTATAGATGACTTTTGGCAAAGTAAGCTCAAAATTTAAACCACGCTTAATTTACATTCACCTTTATTTTGCGAATTTTCGAAACTGTTTTTTTCAAATAGGCGTTACCAAAAGAAATTCCTGCACATTGTGCTGAAGACTGCAAAGCTTGTGACCACGACATTCGGATTTGCTGTTGTTAATTTGGTCTCCTTACTGCCTGCTTGAATCATGATAGTGTGAGTCTGTCTACCGTGACTATTCTACAAATAAATTATTACGCTTATTTTTTATCTTTGTTTCTCCGTTTATTTGCTAACCAAACACAATACTTGTGTGACAAGGTTAATTGAACTTGGCATAGAGTTATGTAAGCAATCTCTTATAATACAAGACGTATGAAGTAATGCAAAAATTGTCGAGCTAAAGCATTGGGCGATCAGCCAACCATAATCTAGTAGAAGTGTACACCAATCAATCAGAGGCAAGTGGACTGATCGCACGATGTATAAGACGGGAAATTTAACGAACCACCACATCTCTTGTTTACTTTACTCTATGGAACTTGGGTCTATCTGAAACCATAAAAAGATTCGTTGTTCATGCTAATTTTAGCAAAATTCCACTAACAGTTTCATTAAAACAAAGATCAAGCAACACCAATGGTTAAACCAGCACAATGTTCACAGTGTGCTATTGCTGCTTTCTCGTCGTCCTAGGAATAATGAAGGAATAACTGGCATAACACTCGAATATAAATGTTTTTTGTTGGTTTACTACTAATAAGAAAACTTAAATTTTGTTTTCGTTTCTTATTAGGAAGACACTTATTAAGATAAATAGCAATGTCTTGGTTCAAGTATTGAATTGTTGTGTATGAATTTTCAGTCTTATTTTCATATATTAAATTTCCATATTACAAATTCAAGCTGTATTAAAACATTTAAAAATGGGACTAAAATATTTTAAGTACTGCGCCCTTAATTCAAAACCGTGGATGCGGATCAGTAAATAAATTCATTACGTCTTGAACTTCCTCATTTGTACGTTATCTAGAGATGTAGATGTATAATGTAAGCAAATGATAGTTGAATTGATAGGGGTACTTTTTTGGTCAGTTTGTTTGACTTCATCTGTCATGTTGAGAAACAAAGGAAAAATTGTGTAACTGAATGAATAAATTTTGAATATCATTATTATTATTGACTCCAGATTCATATAAAAAACCACTGACAAACAGTTTTCAAATTCGGATGGAAACATTTATTTAGGTACGTAGCTAATTTCATAAAAACAAGGTGAAATATTCAGTCTGACTAATGCATGATGCAATTTTGTATTACCCAACTTGTTTTGCGAAAGCATGATTTCGAAATTATGGCTTGCATTATTATTTTGAAATCTCCACCGAGACAATGGAGTTTCCTAAGATACGTGCTACCTGATTTCATAATTAGAAGGTAACATGTCCTTCAAAATAGGTCGTCTTGAAACTTTGCGACCAAGTTACATATTCAGTTGATAAAGTTGAACTGCTTGATTCATCCAACCAAACTGGGATCCTCCTATCAAAGAATAGAAATGGTTTCACAAGCAGGTTTTGAACGGGCGAGAAACATGCACGGACCGTGTCTATTGTCATCTTTGTAAGTCCAAAAGAGCGCCGAATTGCAATTGCTGTTGGATGTATTTTAACTTGTTTTTTACAATTATAGGTAATAATGTACCTAGTTCTGCTGGGATCTGTGTATGATTTGGGAACCTCTTCTGGAACTTTGTTGTTTGACAACCAACCACAACAGCCAAATATTACTCCCAACTTGGATGCTACCGGTGAGTTAGTTTTGTAAAGGTACAAAACTGTTGAGAGTATAATTTACAAACCTTTTTTAAACTTTTGAAGCGGATGAAAAACCCCTGATACAACTCTCAGGCTCCACAATAACTTTCCTGGTCCGCATTGCATTCGCTATCCCACAAATTGTCGGTGCTTGGATGTTGCTTGTTGCAACTGAAAAGGTATTGGCGTTTAATTTACTACAACACTAATAGATCTAAAAAGCTCATTTATTTATTACTCATGGCTAGGTTACGGCACCTGAGAAAGCAGGGATGTTAGCAGACTGCCATCAAAGATACAGCTATTTTACCTGTTAATCGGGTTCGCCGGTTTTGGAGTTTTCTTCGCTAATGTGTTGGTAGAAGGCAAACCCATTGACGTGGAATGCACTTTAGTGTTTATAGCCTCCGGATGTTTCAGGATGGCTTGCATATTCACAGTTGACCAGTTCATGAAGGAATTACGAAACCTGCCCGTTAATTATGCCGGTGTTCTGAAAGTATAGATGGATTTTTAATAAGGTAATCTAGAACGTTCATAAAAAATGTGTAGTTGCTGGCATTTACTCTTGATTATTATATCATGGCTTTTCAATTCTAGGTCGTCTTCAAGTTGAAGAATATAATGCAAAAGATTTATAACACTGGGTTTATATTATTATACCATGAGGATATCAATAAAATTTGTCAAGAATTAAAAATTAGCTAAAGTTTTTTCTGTTATGCATGAGTGAGACACAATTTTAGAAGATTTTGCAGAAACGGCATTCTAACTGCAGTAAGACACGCGGTCCAGAATACTTTGTTTAAATTCAATTTTAATGACATGCTTTGGACTTACAATTGATGTCAATTTTAGAATGGTTAATACATGTTTCAATCTATTTTACAGAATCATTTAGTTTATTGCATTCATTGTTAAATTTGTCACTGGTGCCCAGTTGTGTTATGGAAACTTTAAATACATTTCGAAAAGCTTTCAAGATAAAAGTCATTTTGGTGATTTGACTAGACGTATATACGTCTACGCGTATATTTCACCTGCAATCCAAAAATCTTATCTGTAAAACGTAAGTCTTGAAATGTCATATGTTCATAATCCTTTCTAAACTACTTGGTAAAGCTTAGCATAAGGCATTGCTCAAGCTGAACGGTGGTCTTTGAAAATCCTGATTTTTTTCAAAGCGTAAAGCCGTGAGTTTGGAGCTCTCACAAATTTTCATACGAGTTTCGCATTTGAAACTTTCCGTTTTTTACTGCACTTGTCGATTTACAACATATTATCAATCAATGGGTATTCAGCTCACACATGAGTCTCGCTTTACCCCATACCCTATTCGGTGCAATACATAATTTATATAATGAGACATACAGTTTGAAAAACCTCAAGGTTTAATAAAAAATGTGCAAAAACTGCATCTCCATACATCTTAAAGTGAGTAAACTTCTAGTTTTGTCAAGCCGCATATTTCAAGAAAAACTTCACAAGTCTCCATACTTCAAACTTCAGATTTCGTTTCAAAGCATGAATTGGCCAGTTTGGGAGAGGGAAGTTTGTTCAAAATACGCTGCGTAGGAATTTTGTTTTACAACATTTGTTTTAAATTGATAGATAAAGTGGACATAAAATGGTGCTCACGTCTTCGGTTAGGGATCTATCTTACCCAGAAAACGCAAAAAACATACAATAAGACATTTTCAGAAACCGTATGAACACCAGTCTATTTTTGCCACACACGAGTAAAGCAACTTTGTGAAGTTTCTAAGCAAATAAAATAGAACAAAACCCCAGTAGGAATCTATTTGTCAATTTGCGGTTTTGATTACACGGCTTTAAAAACAATTAAATCAAAAATTAAAAACTAGCAGAATTCTAGACAGAAAAATGAATTAATACAAATGCGCAGGAAATGATTTTAATAAGAAGTAGAGGAAATAGAGAAATATATAATTGGAATCCAACAAATATACTCCGTATTACATTTGAAGAATATGCTACGTGGATAAACAAAATTCGTAGAGCTATTTTAGTACCACCAAAGCCGCGTCATCATCAACTAGGTTCTTTTTTACCTCCGTTTGGCAGTTTAATAGTTATTAAAGCATTGCACAATGAAGTTGGAGACAAAACTTGGAGTTTTGTTTGTTTTGCTACTAGATAGGCAAACTATAGAGAGCAGACGACGTCCCAAACCTTATAATAAAAGCTTACCCATCATAAGCAATTTGAATGAGTATTTAGAGCTGTTTTCAGATTGTTTCATAACTATAGCCACCAATGTTAGTATAAACTACTTTCCATTTCAACATCCAGTCGTTCTAGTAGATCATAGAGGATTCGAGCAGAATATCAGCATTTCTAAACTGAAAAATTGCGAAGCCAGTATCTTAATAATCAGTCCAACTTTCAAGTCAGCCTGTAAAGTCGATGTTCTCCATGTCCCGACAACAAATCAGTGGCCACTACACTTGATAAACCGCGAAGAGACGCGTGTATCCAGAACCATTTTCACTACCAAGATGCACTACGATATTTTAATATCAAAGGAGTTGGTTCCTTGCAAGAACCCGTGGCTTAAAAGTGTACTGACACTCAAGTATTATATTTCTGGACAAAAATCTCACCTTTCGACCACCAGTTGGGAACTAATTCAATTCCAGTTAAAGCTTAGGAAACAAACGGATACTTAATATCAAAAGTTTACCTTTTTTGTCACCACTGCGCTGAATTTGAATTTAGTCCAATGCACCCATTTAAAATCCATGAGTCTTCTGTGAAAACGTTACATCGGAAAGTTTTGGAACAAAAATAGAAGAATTGAATAGCAATACTGATTCAATTCAGTGGTTGATCTCATGGCAGGAATTTGGAATTACGAAGAGAGAGGGCGCTTCAATATCCAAAACCTCGAAAGACCAACTATTCCGGTTTCGTGGTGGAAGCTTACACAAACTCAGACGAAAGGTGCTGTTTAATGTCCTCGGAATGCGACTTTTTTCTTCTTAGTGATTGTAGTAATTGCGAGTCATGGCGTATATTACTCTACCCGTCTATCAGTATAAGAAATGGCACCCTACTTGGAATATGCTTTTTCCAGTTCATCAAGAAAGTCTGCAGTGGGTCAGTTGTGGACATCTTCGGGGAAGCCTCCCATTTTTAGAGCTTGTTTCTCCATACAGAATCATTGCCTGGATTGCCATAGCAACCACTTTCTGTTATTTCCAATAATCTTTCTAGAAGTTGAGAGGTGTACAGTTATGCACGCGGATTAAAATTGTTTCGAAGGCGAGATAAAATTCCAAATTACATTTTTGGCTTTTTCTCACCATTAATTGACCAAGGTCCTGACACCCTTTCATCAACAGTTTATGAAATATGTTCACTCAAATTTTGTATGGGAATTTACCTTCTGATGACTATCATTTTGAGTTATGGATACAAAGGAGAAAATATAACCAAATTAATATCACCCGTTCCACCAGTCCCGTTCAGTGGGTTTGAGGAGCTAATCGCGAATAACTACGGCGTATTGAGTACTTTTATCACAGATGGACACTCGTTCGAAAGCAAGAGACAAATGCGAACTATTCTAGCTTTGAGAGGGAAACTGGAACGAAATGGCCGTCATTTACTAACGTTGAATGGAACGGATGAAAGAACCGGGAAATATGTTGACATTAAGGTTCTAAGCAAGTTGTACTTCTACATTTCTTTGAGTCGAAACCGATCCGCAACTGAGAGTTATATTCTCCATAATACTCGAATTCATTTTAAGTATACGGAAGGTTTACCAGACTGGATGATTTACTCAGGAATTGGAAACTTATACAAATGCAAAAACAACCCAAAAATGGCCATTGTAGCTGATAGGGCCCAAGTAAATAAATTCCATAGCATGCATGTTACGAGCTATTTTGGTGAAAAAGAAGTTTATCCACTGTCATTTGGGAAAGATGTGTTGGCAAAGTTGCTAAAAGGATTTCAACTTCAGCGCTGGATAAATCCAAAAATTGTGAAAAGATTTGTAGCAATGTACACATCTGGAATTATTGAGAGGGAAGAAAATTTCAATGAATCTATTTACAAGCAACAAGGAAGGCTTGTGGACATTCCAGTAAAAAATGAGTTTCATCCGAGTAGTTTGAACAGTAGTATCAGGGTGGTTTTCCTTATTCTTCTTGCTGGCTTTGTGGTTGGACCTGTTTTGTTTTTGAGGGAAATAGGATTTGGGATCTTGAAGAAAAACATACTACCCATGTTTCTATACACAAGGAAAGAAAGTGTTCACTCAATCGCCTCGTCACTTCCTGATAGAAATGGCCTAACCTGGTCTAAATGGAAGTAGATTAGATAGATATTTATTCAGGCTGATAAGGCCATTGGCCCATGGAGCCTCTTTCAATTTTTCACAAACAAAATAATGCAATTTTGACAGAGTTCCGTTTGAAAAAATAAATGATGTATTAATTAAATGGTACAGGTTTTGTGACATCTATATACATATACATATTACAAAAATGCATAATTTTTTTAACAACTACTTGACCTGATTCGACATCAGCTTTGGTAATATTCAATAACAAAGTTACGACGCTTTTACTAAAATTTATTGATGGTTACAAAACAAACCTATAACAGGGATCTCAAAGATCTGCCTGTCGCTCTGCATTTCTCATCATCAGCTTCAGCAAAAACATGCTACGATATGATGACAGAAGCATTCCTCAGGTTCGTAGTCTGTCCACGCGTGTTGAATGG
>LJIJ01006136.1:0-10112 GCA_001718145.1 Orchesella cincta
TTTTGGAGCCAGAAAGAAAGTAAGTATTCCTTTGCGTTTTCTATTGATAGGAAGTAGCAGATGAAGCCTATTGTAACTTACCTTGTAAGCTGTCCCTGTCCTTTTCAATGAGCCCTTGATGAAACCGAAGTCTGAACTGATGACCGTTTGAGGAAGGAGAGTCGCTTCTGGAATGTTCGCTACAGAGACTTATTGATTGAGTTGTGTGAGCCGATCTTTCCCGATGAATCCAGGACTTTCTTGCAACTCAGAGTAGGATTTAGTGCATAAAAATGAGCATCATCAGATCTATTAGGCATCCACAAAGTGGCTATGTTTCCTTGTTGCGCTCTCTGAATGTAATTTGGATGATCGCGAACGAATTGCGAGTTTTGAGTCTGTTTGTGTACCTTTTCTACTGGAAGGCGTACTTGGTGCCTACTGTCACTTGAATTTTTTTTACTTTTACTTGGGCGAGGACTTGAATTTGGTGACTCTACCTTTGAATCTGCTGGTGCATTTGCATCTTTGGAGTTTCTCTCCGAATTTGGCTTGGTTTCAGGACTTTTCTCCTGAGTATCAGAATTCCTGGGTGAATTTGGATCTCCAGATTTGGGGTCATCTTGGTTTTCAGAGTTTCTGGCAGAGTTTGGACCAGATTCGGGGTTCTTGGGAGACCCTGGGCCATCTTGGTTTTCAGAATTTCTCGCAGAGTTTGGACCAGATTCGGGGTTCTTGGGAGACCCTGGGCCATCTTGGTTTTCAGAATTCCTAGCTGAATTTGGTGTTGAATTTTCATTCGAACTCGGAGCTTCGTTATTGTCGTTTTTATGTCAGAATTTGGAGCGCCTTGATTTCCTGAATTCCTGGGAGAGTTTGGAGTATCTGGATTTTCCGAATTGGCGGAATCAGAAATAGTCAGATCGTTTGAACTTCTTCCAGTCTCAGGATCTCCAGCATCACCTTTAAGACTGTCTCTATTAGCCCCAGGTTCCAAAGGTTGGCCCTGTGAGTCAACTGTAGATGTCATAGGTTGAGCAAATTCTGTTTGCTGATTTGGATTTTCTTTTTCTCCAGAACCTCGTGGTGTGTTTTCTCTTTCCGCACTGCCATTTTGATTATTTGATGTTTCAGGTTCTGATGACTGTTTTCGAGATGAAGTTGGTTCGTTGGGAGCATTGCCAGTTGAATCTTTTGGCTCTGATGGTTTTGAGGGTTGGCCAGAACCGGAAGTACTTGATGAACCTTGCCCACTTTATTCTTGGACAGATATCAGTAGCGTTCCGTTTCTCTTGTTCTGCCCTAAGCTGCTCACATCTAGCTTTGCCCTCTGGTGTTTTCCTAAATTTACAATCGCAAGGGTGAAAGTTTTCCGTCCATACACAATCCAAACATTTTGCTAGTGCCACTAGTTCTTCAAAATTGCTTTCCGAAACAAATTGGTCTCCCTCACTGCTCGACATTCCTGCAATAACTAGAATTTAGTGTACGAAAATGTTTTTATGTAACGTTGCTTATATTGCCAACCTGCTTTAATTGGTAATATTAGAATTCTAAGCAAGCATAACAGCACCGCATAATTTATGCATGAAACAAACAGGTTATACCTTTTTGTGCTGCAGCGGGCTAAGTTTTCAGCTAAAGACTAGGAATTTTGTTAATAATTTGACCAATTCTCATTATTGCATATTATTGTGCCTACTTATTAATTTTTATTTATCTATTCATTCCTCTTCCACACTCTCACTTTGAATTTTGACGTCTTTAAAATATATGGAATAAAATCATGAGCGAGTAATAACTGAGCAAATGATTATGGTTGATTTCCATGGAAGATGCGTGGGAGAGTCATAATTCATGGAAAATATTGGGAACCAGACCCACAGCCACTTTGTCTCGCCAAAGCGGTAGCGTTATCGTTTTCTGTGTATATTAATGCGTTTTTTCCATTGCTCACGTGATACTCGACCAACATTCATGTTTATTATTACTTTAATTGTATACATTGATCCTTCACCACCACTGCAACCATAAGCCAACCACCCTAATTCATTCATGACAAAAGAATACATCACATATTAGCGTGGGTTACATGTTGTAATGCCCTTTACAAGTGTGAATAACCGGTTCACGTAGCAGTAAGAGTTGCATTTGCCATATGAGTGTTTGTTTGGCTGACGATATGTCGATGAAAACTCATTTGGTTTCCAGACTGAAGCTCCAGAGAATTCACCTCCTTGAATATGTCCTTCCTGCAGAATGGGTTGCATTTTATCAATATCCCTAATAGTAAAAACATGCAAAATTTCATCATTATTCTCTTTTGTTACTGTATGTCACCTTTAAAGTTTAAACTGAATTATGAAACTTGTCACGAACAACAATGCATCATAATAATGACTTTCTTTGTAGACACATCATCTTGTTTCATTGCCTTACGTGAGATCATTGGAGATTTGTGCCAAGCCCATTTGATAAATTCCGGTGATGAAATATGATCATTGGGAACACCACTTCTGGAATACTAAACACAGCCTCGAGACAAACGCCATACCTAGACATACAAGTAGAGAAATTTTCTTTTTTATATATTTTTGGTGGCATTGACATTTCTTCAATTTCTTTTTAGGTATAATTGCCTGTACCAGGTCAGCATCAGAGGACCTTTGAATTTGTAGGCAATAGAAATCTCATTTCAAGATAACTTTTTAATGCTATTTATCCAGATTCAACATTGTTTGCAAAGCTGTTTCTTCTGACGGGATCCATTTGGATAATTCGTGTTATTCTGCTATTGCTGCAAATTCAAGGCCTCTATGTGACCTGGTTCGGCCAAAATACCTATAAAAATGTAAAAATGTCAATGCACCAAAAGATCTATAAAAGAAGGAAAATTTTTCTACTTGTCTATCTAGGTATGGCGTTTGTCTCGAGGCTGTGTTTAGTATTCCAGAAGTGGTGTTCCCAATGATCATATTTCATCACCGGGAATTTATCAAATGGGCTTGGCACAAATCTCCAATGATCTCACGTAAGGCAATGAAACAAGATGATGTGTTTACAAAAAAGTCATTATTATGATGCATTGTTGTTCGTGACAAGTTTCATAATTCAGTTTAAACTTTAAAGGTGACATAAAGTAACAGAGAATAATGATGAAATTTTGCATGTTTTTGCCATTAGGGATATTGATAAAATGCAACCCATTCTGCAGGAAGGACATATTCAAGGAGGTGAATTCTCTGGAGCTTCAGTCTGGAAACCAAATGAGTTTTCATCGACATATCGTCAGCCAAACAAACACTCACATGGCAAATGCAACTCTTACTGTTACGTGAATAGGTTATTCACACTTGTACACGGCATTGCAAAACGTAACCCACGCAAATATGTGATGTATACTTTTATCATGAATGAATTAGAGTGGTTGGCTTATGGTCGCAGTGGTAGTGAAGGATCAATGTATACAATTAAAGTAATAATAAACATGAATGTTTGTCGAGTATCACGTGAGCAATGGAAAAAACGCATTAATATACACAGAAAACGATAACGCTACCGCTTTGGCGAGGCAAGTGGTTGTGGGTCTGGTTCCCATTATTTTCCATGAATTATGACTTCTCCCACGCATCTTCCATGGAAATCAATCATAATCATTTGCTCAGTTATTACTCGGTCATGATTTTATTCCATATATTTTAAAGACGTCAAAATTCAAAGTGAGGCTGTGGAAGAGGAGTGAATAGATCAAAATTAATTAGTAGGCACAATAATATGCAATAATGAGAATTGGTCAAATTATTAACAAAATTCCTAGTCTTTAGCTGAAAACTTAGTCCGCTGGAGCACAAAAAGGTATAACCTGTTTGTTTCATAGTTTATTATGTGCATAAATTATGCGGCGCTGTTGTGCTTGCTTAGAATTCAAATATTACACATTTAACCAGGTTGGCAATAAGCAACGTCTCATTTAAAAAATTCCGTCTACTAAATTCTAGTTGTTGCAGGAATGTCGAGCAGTGAGGGTGACCAATTTGTTTCGGAAAGCAATTTTGAAGAACTTGTGGCACTAGCAAAATGCTTGGATTGTGTATGGACAGAAAACTTTCACCCTTGCGATTGCAAATTTAGGAAAACACCAGAGGGCAAAGCTAGATGTGAGCAGCTTAGGGCAGAACAGGAGAAGCGGAACGCTACTGATCGCTGTCAAAAAATAAGTGGACAAGGTTCATCAAGTACTTCCGGTTCTGGCCAACCCTCAAAACCATCAGAGCAAAAAGATTCAACTGGCAATGCTTCCAAAGAACCAACTTCGTCTCGGAAACAGTCATCAGAACCTGAAACATCAAATAATCAAAATGGCAGTGCTGAAAGAGAAAACACACCACGAGGTTCTGGAGAAAAAGAAAATCCAAATCATCAAACAGAATTTGCTCAACCTATGACATCTACAGTTGACTCACAGGGCCAATCTTTGGAACCTGGGGCTAATAGAGACAGTCTTAAAGGTGATGCAGGAGATCCTGAGACTGGAAGAAGTTCAAACGATCAGACTATTCCTGATTCGGAAAATCCAGATACTCCAAACTCTCCCAGGAATTCAGGAAATCAAGACGCTCCAAATTCTGACATAAAAACCGACAATAACGAAGCAACGAGTTCGATTGAAAATTCAACACAAAATTCAGCTAGGAATTCTGAAAACCAAGAGTCCCAAGAACCCCGTCTAGGGTCTCAGGTCTCCAAGAACCCCGAATCGGGTCAAACTCTGCTAGAAACTCGGAAAATCCAGATAGGCCCAGGCTTCGCCCCAATAAACCGAATCTGGTTCAAAACTCTGCCCGAGAAACTCTCGAGAATCCAGATAGCTCAGGGTCTCCCAAGAACCCCGAATCTGGTCCAAACTCTGCCAGAAACTCTGAAAACCAAGATGACCCCAAATCTGGAGATCCAAATTCACCCAGGAATTCTGATACTCAGGAGAAACAGTCCTGAAACCAAGCAAATTCGGAGAGAAACTCCAAAGATGCAAACGCACCAGCAGATTCAAAGTAGAGTCACCAAATTCAAGTCCTCCCCAAGTAAAAGTAAAAAAAATTCAGTGACAGTAGGCCACCAAGTACCCCTTCCAGTAGAAAAGGTACACAAACAGACTCAAAACTCGCAATTCGTTCGCGATCATCCAAATTGCATTCAGAGAGCGCAACAAGGAAACATAGCCACTTTGTGGATGACCCTAATAGATCTGATGATGCTCATTTTTAGCACTAAATCCTACCTCTGAGTTGCAAGAAAGTCTGGATTCAATCGGAAAAAGAATCGGCTCACACACCAAATCAAAAGGCTCTGTAGCGAATTCCAGAAACACTCTTTCCTCAAAGGTCATCATTCCAGAATTTCTTCACAAGCTCATTTGAAAAAGGACAGGGACAGTTTACAAGGTAAGTTATAATAAATAGCTTTCACCTCGCTACTTCCAAACAATAGAAAACGCAAAGGAATATATTTACTTTCTTTCAGGCTCCAAAAAGTCAATCGCGTCCAAATCATTTCGTCGAAATCCACATTCTAAAACCAATCTCAGCAAATTAAAAGTGGAAATAATTCAAAGAAAGGTTCAGCAAGCTCCAAAGCTCCGTCAGTAAAAGACATTCATGGGATCGATTCAAGTCCCCCATCTGAATCCGATTTGGTGCATCATCAAATTTTTGATCAACATTCGCATCAAGATGAAGAACCATCAACTTCAGCTAACTCTAATCCGAAAAGAGAATCCGAGCCTCAACAAGCGTCCCAGTCCCCTCTACCTGTTCTTGATAATGAACACTCGTTGAATCCAAGGAAAACTCGGAAAGCATTCCTGACAGACCATTTGTGACCGACAGTATATACAATGATTTACTGATTTGGGACGGTTTTCTCACATGCAATGGATAAAACTACCACCCATGTTATGAGGAGAAACTGGAAGCATTTGGATTCACCATTATGTAATTGCGCTGAGATAAACCAGAGATTTGATACAGATGATCCCCCACCACCTTTCCCACCAGAGAGGCCCGGAAATCTGAAGAATTTTTCCTGATAAAACAGCGTCCTCCATTTTCCTCCTTCAAATGCAGGGATAGTAAAGGTAGAGACTCTAATAATAAAACCACCTGGAGAAGAAAACGTTCCTGCTGGAAGAAATGCAGAGGTACCTGCTCAGAACCTAGACGAGCGTCAGAGGAACCCCAGCAAAAGCCTAATGAGCCGCCTCAACAAGCCATTAATGAACCTCTGTGGAGACAATTCATAAACCTGCAGATCTCACAGTTTTAGACAGCCCGCGATAGCAATGAAAGTTGGTGCAGCTCCAGTTGGGGACGAGCCTAGACAGTCAACGGAGGAAGAAAGACGGAAAGGTCTGTATACGAATTTCCAACAGCGTGTACGACGAATTGGTTCAACGGGGCTTTTGATGTGTTAACGTTATAAATCCTCATAAATCTTGCCCCGTTGAACCAATTCGTCGTACACGCTGTTGGAAATTCGTACTACACGACCTTTCCGTCTTTCTTCCTCCGTTGACTGTCTAGGCTCGTCCCCAACCGGAGCTGCACCAACCTCTTCATTGCTATCCGGGGTGTCTAAAACTGTGACATCTGCAGGTTTATGAATTGTCTCCACAGGAGGTTCATTAATGGCTTGTTGAGGCGGCTCATTAGGCTTTTGCTGGGGTTCCTCTGACGCTCGTCTAGGTTCTGGAGCAGGTACCTCTGCATTTCTTCCAGCAGGAACGTTTTCTTCTCCAGGTGGTTTATTATTAGAGTCTCTACCTTTACTATCCCTGTCATTTGAAGGAGGAAATGGAGGACTGTTTATATCAGGAAAAAATTCTTCAGATTTCCGGGCCCTCTCTGGTGGGAAAGGTGGTGGGGGATCATCTGTATCAAATCTCTGGTTTATCTCAGCGCAATTACATAATGGTTGAATTCCAAATGCTTCCAGTTTCTCCTCATAACATGGGGTGGTAATTTTTATCCCATTGCATGTGAGAAAACCGTCCCAAATCCAGTAAATCATTGTATATACTGTCGGTCACAAATGGTCTGTCAGGAATGCTTTCCGGAGTTTTCCTTGGATTCAACGGTGTCTCATTATCAAGAACAGGTAGAGGGGGACTGGGACGCTTTGGTTGAGGCTCGGATTCTCTTTTCGGATTAGAGTTAGCTGAAGTTGATGGTTCTTCATCTTGATGCGAATGTTGATCAAAAATTTGATGATGCACCAAATCGGATTCAGATGGGGGACTTGAATCGATCCCATGAATGTCTTTTACTGACGGAGCTTTGGAGCTTGCTGAACCTTTCTTTGAATTATTTCCACTTTTAATTTGCTGAGATTTGGTTTTAGGAATGTGAGATTTCGACGAAAATGATTTGGACGCGATTGACTTTTTGGAGCCTGAAAGAAAGTAAATGTATTCCTTTGCGTTTTCTATTGTTTGGAAGTAGCAAGGTGAAGCTATTGTAACTTACCTTGTACACTGTCCCTGTCTTTTTTCAAATGAGCTTGTGAAGAAATTCTTGAATGATGACCTTTGAGGAAAGAGTGTTTTCTGGAATTCGCTACAGAGCCTTTTGATTTGGTGTGCGAGCCGATTCTTTTTCCGATTGAATCCAGACTTTCTTGCAACTCAGAGGTAGGATTTAGTGCATAAAAATGAGCATCATCAGATCTATTAGGGTCATCCACAAAGTGGCTATGTTTCCTTGTTGCGCTCTCTGAATGCAATTTGGATGATCGCGAACGAATTGCGAGTTTTGAGTCTGTTTGTGTACCTTTTCTACTGGAAGGGGTACTTGGTGGCCTACTGTCACTTGAATTTTTTTTACTTTTACTTGGGCGAGGACTTGAATTTGGTGACTCTACCTTTGAATCTGCTGGTGCGTTTGCATCTTTGGAGTTTCTCTCCGAATTTGGCTTGGTTTCAGGACTGTTCTCCTGAGTATCAGAATTCCTGGGTGAATTTGGATCTCCAGATTTGGGGTCATCTTGGTTTTCAGAGTTTCTTGCAGAGTTTGAACCAGATTCGGGTTTATTGGGCGAAGCCTGGCCATCTGGATTTTCCGAGTTTCTAGCAGAGTTTGGACCCGACTCGGGGTTCTTGGAAGACCCTGGGCCATCTTGGTTTTCAGAGTTTCTCGCAGAGTTTGGGCCAGATTCGGGTTTATTGGGCGAAGCCTGGCTATCTGGATTTTCCGAGTTTCTAGCAGAGTTTGGACCAGATTCGGGGTTCTTGGGAGACCCTAGACCCTCTTGGTTTTCAGAATTCCTAGCTGAATTTTGTGTTGAATTTTCAATCGAACTCGGAGCTTCGTTATTGTCGGTTTTTTTGTCGGAATTTGGAGCGTCTTGATTTCCTGAATTCCTGGAGAGTTTGGAGTATCTGGATTTTCCGGAATCAGAAATAGTCTGATCGTTTGAACTTCTTCCAGTCTCAGGATCTCCTGCATCACCTTTAAGACTGTCTCTATTAGCCCCAGGTTCCAAAGGTTGGCCCTGTGAGTCATCTGTAGATGTCATAGGTTGAGGCAAATTCTGTTTGGATGATTTGGATTTTTCTTTTTCTCCAGAACCTCGTGGTGTGTTTTCTCTTTTCAGCACTGCCATTTGATTATTTGATGTTTCAGGTTCTGATGAGCTGTTTCGAGATGAAGTTTGGTTCTTTGGAAGCATTGCCAGTTGAATTTTTTTGCTCTGATGTTTTGAGGGTTGGCCAGAACCGGAAGTACTTGATGAACCTTCTCCACTATTTTGGCAGCGATCAGTAGCGTTCCGTTTCTCCTGTTCTGCCCTAAGCTGCTCACATCTAGCTTTGCCCTTTGGTGTTTCCTAAATTTACAATCGCAAGGTGAAAGTTTTTTCCGTCCATACACAATCAAACATTTTGCTAGGTGCCACAAGTTCTTCAAAATTGCTTTCCGAAACAAATTGGTCCCTCACTGCTCGACATTCTGCAACAACTAGAATTTAGTGACGGAATTTTTTAAATGAACGTTGCTTATTGCACCTGGTTAAATGTGTAATTTTGAATTCTAAGCAAGCACAACAGCGCCGCATAATTTATGCACATAATAAACTATGAAACAAACAGGTTATACCTTTTTGTGCTCCAGCGGACTAAGTTTTCAGCTAAAGATAGGAATTTTGTTAATAATTTGACCAATTCTCATTATTGCATATTATTGTGCCTACTAATAATTTTTGATCTATTCACTCCTCTTCCACGCCTCACTTTGAATTTTGACGTCTTTAAAATATTATGGAATAAATCATGAGCGAGTAATAACTGAGCAAATGATATGTTGATTTCCATGGAAGATGCGTGGGAGAAGTCATAATTCATGGAAAATAATGGGAACCAGACGCCACACCACTTGCCTCGCCAAAGCGGTAGCATTATCGTTTCTGTGTATATTAATGCGTTTTTTTCCATTGCTCACGTGATACTCGACAAACATTCATGTTTATTATTACTTTAATTGTATTACATTGATCCTTCACACCACTGCGACATAAGCCAACCACTCTAATTATTCATGATAAAAGTATACATCACAATATTTCGTGGGTTACATGTTGCAAATACCGTGTACAAGTGTGAATAACCGTTCACGTACGCAGTAAGAGTTGCATTTGCCATGTGAGTGTTTGTTTGGCTGACGATATGTCGATGAAAACTCATTTGGTTTCCAGACTGAAGCTCCAGAGAATTCACCTCCTTGAATATGTCCTTCCTGCAGAATGGGTTGCATTTTATCAATATCCCTAATGGCAAAAACATGCAAAAATTTCATCATTATTCTTGTTACTTTATGTCACCTTTAAAGTTTAAACTGAATTATGAAACTTGTCACGAACACAACAATGCATCATAATAATGACTTTTTTTTGTAGACACATCATCTTGTTTCATTGCCTTACGTGAGATCATTGGAGATTTGTGCCAAGCCCATTTGATAAATTCCCGGTGATGAAATATGATCATTGGGAACACCACTTCTGAATACTAACACAGCTCGAGACAAACGCCATACCTAGACAGACAAGTAGAGAAATTTTCTTTTTTATATAGTGGAATTTGGTGC
>LJIJ01006137.1:0-10107 GCA_001718145.1 Orchesella cincta
CTGAGTTTGAAGCGGGTTGAGAATGGTGTAGATGCTTGATTGTTGATGATTGAAATGGTGAGGTTTCAGAAGGTAGTTAGGTGGGTTCTAACTGACAGGAACTGAATGAGGATGAATTTCACACTGAGAAAACTCGCAGGATTCGTGCAGTCGTGAATGATATGAAATAAATCAAATTAGCAAGAGAAAACAAAGGAGTTGTGTTTAACTGTCAAAGAAATACTATTATTAACTGTACGCGAAATCTGGAAATGAACTTTGAATTGGTCGAAACGTTACGCAGAATTTAAGGAAATATAAAATGGTTACAAAATGGAAACTTATGACAGATTGAAAATGATAAAAGTAAAAACTGACATAGCTTACGCGTAGAAGCGATAACGAGTGACAACGAATACAAGTTTACGAGGCTTTTTATAGCTTTCAGACAAAGAAATAATGTGAACTAAAATTACAAGTGACGCTTAGAGTACAATGACTGTGAAACCTGGACAATCTAAAAATAGAACAAGAACGAGAGTTCCACCTCAAAGATCAATACACTGAAGACGAATGTAGACATTTACCTTAATACAATAAATTAACATAATACAAATGAAATGGTCACTCAGAAATGAAAGGAAAACATTTTGGTCAATGAATAAAAGAGTGTACCATTCTAGTCAAAATTATGCATAAACACAGATTTTTGATGAGGATTAAAATGTACATAGCAAGCGCGAGGGTACAGGTACTAAATGACACGAGGAGATGAGTAAGTCAAAAGGACACAAAAGTATCAAGTAGCTTCTTATTCCGTAGCCTGCATAAAAAACTAAAAGAATCTGCATTACATACCAAACAAACATCATGAAGTATTTGACTCGGAAGAGGAAAGCTGGACCGGCCAGTGAGGCTCACGTCGTGTTTGGAAAGTGGGGCTGTCTTTACAGCTACTCGGACACCAGTCCATTGTTTTTAATGATGATGGTGGTCAACCAGCCAGTTGGCTTCTTGTCTGCGGTTTGCGTCAAAGTTTGGGAGTCGGAATCCTCTCCTTCTACAAACTACCTTGCCAAAACCAGGCTCTTCAAAGCTTCCCAACCAGAACCGGGCAGCAGTTCTTCGGCGGTGAATGTGCTTAACGTAAATTAACTATATATGTTCCGTAAATTCAAACGTCACCTCAGGTTGTCTTCGATTTTGATTCTTATTGACTCTTTTTTTTGCTTTCTACAGCCTTTTCCGCTCGGCGGCTTGATGAAGGTGGCCAGTTTGCGGGAGGCGTGCCAAGTTGTGAAGGCGAGACCAGTCAATATTCCACTCTCATTGTTGGAAGCGAGCCGGTTTGGTACCGATATGGAGGATTACATCCAAGTCAAGATTTCCCTAATCCCTTAAACTTGTAATTGATAACTATCAGCATTTTGCAATTCTAGTTCAACCACTTATTCTGTTTATTCACTTGTTCTATCCAATTTTCACGAAGTTTTAAAAAGTGTACAGTTTAGCTTTTGAAACGCATAATATTATAATAATGGTTCACTTATGTTGGTAATAAAATAAAATCTATGGAAAAAACCGTTTCATTGTGGGAGCTCATGATCATTCATAAAAAACTAACAGCAATTATTTTTAGCAGCATTTTATTCAATCTTGGTGAAGCTACGTCTTCAGAAACAACCTAACTTTAACGTTAATTGTCAACTAGATTATAAGTGAAAGCGGCGGCGACTATCCTCCATCCTGTGTCGCTTGTTGGTAATGATCCACTGATACTCGCCAGTCTTCGACTCAAACGTCCCCTTCTGAACGGAGCGGAGCTTGAGGGTGAACCGTGGTCCGAGTTCACGAAGCGCTGCCTTCGTCCCATTCTTTTTGAATTCATACCTGCATTTCCATAAAAAATCAGGCACTTTTCTTAAAAAACTGACATAAAATTCAAGAATGAATTCAAATACCGATGATGTCTGAAGAAGATGTAGTCCCGCTGATTATGAAAAGTCACAATCCGCCGACCTTTGAACTCTGGTTGATAGTGAAACAGCGAGGCAAACATCCGACCGATTCCGACTCCCAGTCGAGTTCTGAAATTAGACCATAATACTTCAGGCGGTGAGCAGTCATTTCCTTCCAGTCCCGTTTGATATGCTTGGTCAACTTGACATTGCTCAATCGAAAGAAACAGGTGGGTCCTTCCGGTAAGTGGGTGATGAGCATGCTGCCTGTAATTAAATCACAAATAATATAATCAACCTTTTAATTAGCGAGAAAAAGGTAAATATTTGATACTTACTTGGCTCCTTTCGGTCTTCGTTGATGACGACGATATCCGTAAATTCATGTCTTTAGCTTGGCGCACGATGTTCTTGATCTTGGCTTGTCGCCGATGAAACACGATCGAGTTGGGGATCACACGCTCCAGCTCCTTCAGAAACAGTCTGGTTTTCTACAAGAAATTAACAAAGGTATAGAAATTTGTATTTGACTTTTTAATGGGAGTCTTTGGAAAGTCAAAATTACCAGATTTGGATTGGCTGATGAAGTGATAAGAACTTTGGGCACATAACTTTTGGCAAAATAGCTGCTAAACTCATCCAGTTCCACGTCTTCGGGGGGGTGCTCTTCCACCGATGTTGAGTCAGGCTCCCGGAGGGTTTCCAGCGTGTTCGGAACCTGTTTTGGAGGTGCATCATTCCCAAGCGCTTCTGCCTCCCTCTGTTTCCGTTTCCGCTCTTCTTTCTTCACCTAAAAATAAGATAAAACCAAGATAATCTAAACATTAGCATCGTCACAATAGCATGAACAAACATAATTTACATAATTAAGTGCACTCACCTTGGCCTTCAATTTCTTGGCTTTTGCAACATCCTTCCGCTTCTTGTGTCGAGTTGAACAACGGTTGGCTTTGCTCAGGGCACTTTGATAATCCCCTACAGTCGGTTCAACTGGAGCCGGCTCCATCTTCATCATTAAATATGATTGAAAGTAGATCGTTTGCTTATCAATCGAGGTTTATCAACAATCGTCAATCTAGCCCGAATCAGCATTCAACGAAGAACGAGTTCACTTTTCACTCTCAACATGCATGAATGTCCAATGCATGCTGGTTAAAGAAAAAATACATTTGAAAATCCCGCGCTTCCTGTTTCTTTGTCTAGGATAATCATTGAGTTCTTAAACAAAGCTTTGATGCTTATCTACCTTTCTGCATAAATGCATGCAATCGTATTTCTTTTGAAGGTTATCGGGCGTTTGAGTAATCAATCATTCATAGTTTTGAACAGTTGCATTTATATTTTTGAATTTCCAGTATCACTCATTAAAAATGAATGTATGATAAATCCTTTTTTAATTAGATAAACATCAATTTTTCCATCATACTTTAAATAGGAAGAATCTGTTAAAGCAAACCATTAAGCTTTGATGCTATAGAACTTGCTTTCGTGGAAAAGGATGACTCATGAATTCATACGAATTTCGCACAATCATTTCATTTCTAGCCCAAATGTTTTTGAACTTTATCTTTCTTTCATTCATCATTCTGCTTCGTTCCTTTTAGCATTAAATTTGAAACGTTAAAAGTCTTCAATTATTTTAACTACAGGTTATCTGAAAGTTTGCCATTTCAAAATGCCGGTTTTGGAACAGCCCATCCCAGCGGGTCCGTTGATGGCTCCCCCGACCCGAAGGAACAGACGGCAAGTAATTCCGGTAAGTTGTGAATAACTATAGTAAAGTTTTAAATTAATATGTATTTATCATTTAGTCAGAAACATATTGTCTCTTTTTGCAGGTTGCAACGGTGTTTCTGATATTTTGTGTAGTCGCTAATATGAAAATCATCATGAATGACATTCCAAAGGACACCAAGGGTATTGAACTGAAGATGGCAGGGGAGAAACTCCAAGGCGATATGACGTGCTCTTTTCCAAAAGCGAAAGGAAAACAATAACGGTCCACCTAAATTGGCTGTGGCAACTAAACATAATCTCTTGTATTGCCGCATTACAGTACGTTTCCATCGGGGTGGAACTACTTACACGAGGTCGGACCACTTTTCCCAGTAGTCTTTACTATGGTATACTCATCTCAATGTTTTTCATCATTGTCGGAGAAGCAATGTTGTTTGTCTCAATGTGGTGGATTTCAAACGCTGTTCCGGCCTATACTTTGCTTCCCTTGGGGGTTCCTGCCTAATTCTTTCGGCCTCCCGTCGAATTGCGGGCGCTATTAATTAACAAAATGTTGAAATGTTAAAAATGGATGCAATTTTCTTAATGGTCAATAAACTATTTTAACCGAATTCATTCCATATACGTCAGTTTTATTACTCACATTAATCATATATTCATAAATTCATATAAATCACACACTACAGCTCCATCAAAAACTGCGCTTGGGTGCATGTACATTTCTGAATATAAATTTTGGCACGATGCCAATTTACTACCTTTTCTAAGAAACTTGACAGCATTTTTCAACCACAACGTATATCATTTTCAAAAAAGTTTCTTAACGTTTTTGCTTATACCTCCCGTTTCAAATTCACCCACGGCTTTGAACAGAACAATCAAACAAATTTTAACGATTTTAACAACATAACGGTTAAACTCAGTATCAGGATATTTGACACCAAAAAGACAGGATAATAAAAGGTCCATCTTGTAAGTTAACATGTTATAATTAATTTTAAAAGGGATTTTATAAATAAAACGTTACAAATATCTACTTTACATTAATTTCAGTTCTGCGCAACTTCCTATTGCTGCTCAATGCTAAAATGGCCACCTTGGTGGATGTGGCAATCCATTTTGAAGCTGTCAATCACTGTGCCGGAAAGGAAAAGGGAACTCAACTCTTTGAAGGACGGGTGACATGCCATTTTGAAAGGGAGCTGCAAACCATCCTGCTCTTGGTCTGGTGTCTTAACTTCCTCGCGATTGGCGTAACGGTGCAGTTCAATTTTACAGGATTCTGTCATGGGATACTCGACAGAACTGAGACTTGGGAGAGAGATAGCTTTCTTGTTTCTCTGCATTCTGGAATGTTGGATGGTATGATGTTCATAATAATGGGAGAAGGTAGCTTGGTCACAGCAATATTTTGGATTTCCAGTTATATTCCGACCTATATTACTGCCTCCAGAATTTCTTCAATTGTGATTTTTATGGCCTGCCATTGTATTATAACTGGTATGTATTAGAGTGACTATTCCGTTTTTGAAAAATAATAAAATAAGATGAATTCAAATTTTTTACCTTGTTGTCGTGCTTTTATTCCCCTAAAATTGCATGTGATTGAAGCATTTACTTCACTACATTATGGCAAAGAATAAAAACCCCTGGTTAAAGTAGCCAGCTCTTGAAATATTTCAGAACAATTAAAATTATTTCGTAGTTTTACCACAGTAGTGCCAACTTCCTCTGAAATAAGTGTAGCAATACCAGTAGTTGGAATACTTTTCGCAATCCTTCTCATACGAGGTGCCTCTATAAGTTGAGGGATGTCTTCGAGAACAATAGGCCTACCGCAACCTGTACAATATCGGTTTTAGATATAGATGAATAAATAGTATGTTTGTAAAGCACAGGGTAGGAAGTGTAAAAACACAATATGGTTAAAAACATGTTTAAACCAGGTAGGCAAAAAAGATGGATAAAAGATTTTCTCCATTTATACTGTAAAAATTATTAAATACATGGGATATTCCAGATTTATGAATATAATGTAAATCCCTTTCATTGTATTATTTTCTGAAGAAAAGTACTATTTAACAAAATCTATGGAATTCATTAGGTCTTCCAAGCTTTCCTAGTTACCATTTTGATTGGGACGGGACCCCAAAAGCGGAGCTGTACTTGATGTAAAACTAAACGGAAATTTGTTGTTAAATTTCGGGGATCACTTGCTTTCAGATAAATTAACAATTTATCATACCCGCATTGAGGCTTGATTCCACTATTCCCACTCATAAACTGACTTATGTATTTCAACGGATTTTTATATTTACCATTATATCCAACTCCGTTTTGTTGTTATTGAATAGTTTAGATTTAGTTTCGATTTTAGTGTCCTATTTGAGCCTATTTGAAAAGCCAATTGGCACTATTTTATCGTACTACTTTTAAAAAATGGAATATTTTAAATACAACTTATACAAGAACATAAAATAAAATTTTTCGTTTCGTGTATTTTGTATTTTGAGGTTTATTTAAAATAAGTTTATTTATTTGTTATTTTGAGGCGTCCCAGAAAAAAGAACCAAATAAAATCGAACAAAATGGAACACGTGGTAATTTTGCGATTTTTCAAAGAAATGTCGACTTTTGTGGAGTTAATGAAGGGATCTTAGAACCTATAGTAAATACTGAAGCTGGGGCATCTCGAGAATTCTTAAGAGATTTAACGACGTGTGTAGGATTACTATTTTTTTGTATTGTAACAATATTTAATTCGGTTGAAATTTACATGAAAAACAACTGTAGTTTTGTTGAATTGTGTCAGTACTAAAACTGAGTTGAGTGGAAGCTAAATTTCAAGTTTCTACACACACATGCAATATGATCCAGTATACATACGTCGTTAATATTTTATTCCACGATTTTTCAGAAACCTAGCATTATCTACTCAATATCGCTCACATCAGCACATTTTCAGACTACTACTGAACATGTTATCGTTGTTTGAAATAGGCCCAGAACAAGTTCCAATTTCTAGGTAGTATGATTTTAATAGCTGTGTTCTTTCGGTCTGCTTGTTTAAACTGTTGGCTCCACTAAACCTACAATTTTTCAAGCACGCAACCTTTTTTGATTAAGGTTTCCAATACTTCTTATCTTGCTTTGTCTTACTTATAAGTTTTAACCTCCAATTAACTTCTGGCCTACATAACGTGGATAAGTTAGACAATGCATGTTATATAGATTTGTTGTATTCATTTTTACATTTATAAGCAAAGGAGTTTTCTTCCCTCGTTGTTCACGTGCTTACCTAACGTGGCAGAGGTAAAACATTGTGGCTCGTTTTCTGTTGCATGTGCATTCTATATAGCACAATTCAAATTTACGTACAATATTATTTATGGGGAATGGACGTTATAGAAGGGATTTTCAGATGAGGACGCAAATGGCACTTCGGTTTACTCAGCATTGCTAACAAAAAATGCGTAGGTAATTTCAGAAAATATTGAGAATTTTTGAATAAAACAAAACAAAACATACCGTGTGAAATTTTTATTCTTTACTGCTAATGGATAATGTCTGGGCAACCAAAATTGAAAAACTACAATAACTTTTGAAAAATCAGCACCTCAAAAAATATGAAAAAAAAATCGAAAACATGACAAGCTTTAGGCACTGTAAATTTCTTGATTTTTCGATGTAAAACCGAATTTCTATAGAGAATTTTTTTAAATTTTTCCAAATTTGAGAAATCGGAAATGCAATCGAAACGCGTATTTCCGTTTTCAGTTTGAGATTAAAACCGAACCGGAAACGAAATGGGTGAAAGAATGGAAAAACGCTTACAAAAAATGGAAAACAGTAAAAACGCCCTAATTATAATCTCATTTATAATAATACGGCTCTTTTTTTGATTATTTTTCAACAAGTTTGCATTTATGCTTATTTAGGAAACCTTCTGATTTCATGCTGAGATTATATTCCACTAAAGAACATAGTTATTTCCAATGCGTTCCACAGATGTGCACAGTAAGCATTATATCGATAACTATATAAAACTGATGGCAAATAGCGTTATCATCAGAATCACCAGCTGAAAACCATTAAAAGTTTTTTATCTTATATAAGTCATTATTATTGTAGTTTAACAGATATGCATGCATGCATAGGACGTAGCTTTTAAAATATTGAAAATTACCTGAGAAATGAACCCATAATTTATTTGATAAAAACCCCGACGGCCAATTCCAATATCACCTACTTCCAAGTCTTGAACTAGTCTAAGCAAATTCTTGTTTGTAAAAATATATTCAATCTGACATCCCTTCGTACAATCCACACTCTAAACTTGCAACCTAGAAAATATAAAAACAAAATTGGCATAGTTTCAAACAAGTCATACAAGCGGGTACGTGTATTACGATTTTAGACTTACAATTCTGCATGATTCTGCCATTAAAGTTAAAGCAGCCGATATCATAAAAATCAGGGAAAACTTAATTGTGGGTAGAATCATCCTTGAATTTACTGTCTCATCCAGCCACATGAATTCAATTGAATTACAAAGTAAAAAGAAAAATACTGCTGTAGCCCAGATGGAGTTTATTGAACGGCTTACGGATTTAAGCTCGTCGTAGTTTTCAACAATTTGTTGTTTATTTTTTTCAGCACATAGGTAGGTATTCCTGAGCTTTATTGCAGTAAGCCAAATTGTCATCGGCATTGTCCCAAGAAATAATGTGCTCCAGAGAGCGTTAATTATGGGGTTTACAAATTCTAAAAGCAGCTCAAACACACCCATAGCAATTTGATTACTTGTGTATGCTGCGTTTCATTGATGAATACGGCAAAGAAGAATTTGCATGCAACACCGCTCTATCAAATCTCACGGCGAAAGAAAAGGACACTTGATCAAAAACCCTGAAAATGTTATGATACAGATAAATCCTAGAGTGACTTGCAGTAGGATACATTGCAAGTCCAACCTTCAAAAAAAATCGTTACTTCAGTGACATTTTAACGTTTTGTTTTAACATTTTTCATTGCAAAATTAATAAATGATTTAACACCTTTTCAGAAGTTGTCGTTGTTTTTGATCGAAACGGGATATCCAGCTGAACTAGGTTTTCCAAATCTTCCGGTTGCGACTCGAATGAATTGCAAAAAAAGCAATGGTATGATAAACTAGATACATCAAACCTTCGGCGATATCAAAGTAATTTTTTGCTTGAGGATTGAAGTTTCCATTACAATTTTCATGTAAATAACTTCATAGATCAATTGAGAAATACAGATAAGGGGCCACATATATCAGCAGAGAATCTGTAAATTATGTATACATACGTACAAATTATATATTCCTGAATGTCAGCCAAATGCCGAGAATTTTTTTCTAACTTACCTTTTGGAGTCTATTTGTTTCAATTCGTAAAGACTTTTTGGGCCCATCACGGGCCTGAAGGGAATACATAAGAATAATAGCCAGTTACAAGCCACCAGCGGAAAACAAAGCTTGTTGAATTTAATTTGCATTTTGGACTGGAGTGATTTAAAGGATGATCTCTGTAACTAATAAGTTTGCTCGCAACTCACGGAGGAATTTTTGAATGAGAACTGAACAGTTAAAAACATCAATATTTGAAGTTTCCGATTTTGAGAGGTAAAATTTCAGTGTCAGACAAACCACTAAAATCAAACGAAGGAAGGGACCTTCAAATCCAACTGCGCAAAAATGAATCTCAGAAATAAAAAGTATGTATTTACCGTAGGATATTAATTGGTAAACGGTTATGTCATACACGATTTGCTATTGGGTTTACACTGAAGGGTCCAGTTTCGTTTTAGTTTGTTTAACAATGCAATAATTTTCTTTGTAGCTACCAAAAGTTCGAAGAGTCTTATTTTGGGCGTCCCTGGAAACAAAATAATTGAAAACATAAATTGAAACAAAATAAATTGAAAACAAAATAAATTGAACATATCTACAACACGTCGTGTTTTTAGGTTGACGTGTCTGAAAAAGACAAATGAATATTGGTCTAATATTGAAGATTGCGCCTTAAGACTGCAACTTAAGCTTGCATAAAGAGTATTGATTTTAAAATTTGCTTTAGAGGTTCATTTGATTCCATCAACATCGTTCGAATTTCGGATAACGGTGAAGTTCCAACAGCTTTATGAAATCGAGCTGTTATGTGAGTTTCAGATGAAATCCCGGTTATGCTAATATTAAAGACCTATGTGAGTCATGCATGTTGGACAGGGTTATCGGCCGGGGTACTGTGATGTTTTTGGGTCTTGATAAATGGACGGCATTTTCTCAGAGGTTTCTAGACGGAATCGCTGAAATTTTCTTAATCGTATTTTCTAATCGATTCTACAGCTGAATACGCCGCGCTGTTTTTTCCTTCGGAATTTGGCAAAACCCCGTGTGAATTTTAGCTGT
>LJIJ01006138.1:0-10106 GCA_001718145.1 Orchesella cincta
AAGATAGATCCGGTGGTATAAAATCATATTCTCTAGATCTTTAATGAATTAGTCTAAACGTAGGGAAGGTAAGGAGGAAAAACTACAATGTGACAAATCGAAACCTGTGGACGAGTAGAGCTTTCCATGGTCCTCTCGTTTGAAACAAGTTGGGAGTGCGACTGTTTTCGTTCGTCAAGTGAAAAGGTATACTAATATTAATAGAACACGCATGCATAAAATGTTGGAAACTTTTGATTGATAAAATTGTTATAAATATTTAATTAAGGCAAGAAGACAATCTAACTTAGTCTATCGTCTACGTACTACGTTACATATTAGCACTAGTTTTCTAGTTCACTTAATACTGAAGCTTGACTTAACATTGTTAACGCAGTCAAAAAGATATATATTAATAAGAAAGATAGAAGAGCCAAGAGCATATTTATAATGTTATCTAGGATTATAGTATGACGAATTTGGTTAGAACAAATAGAAATTCTACAAACTTACCACAACATGATTTTGGTTCTGCTACAATTTTATCGTTCGAAGACAATGATGTAGCTTTTTTTTGCATCAACGAGTAACTGTAATATCAGAGGGAAACTGTCAAAATACGATAAGTATCACTCCAGTGCTGATCTTATGGAAAAAGAGCAGGTGAATCATTATGACAAATAATGCTTTGGAACTTTGTTTAGTATTGAATTAGATTGTTGAAGCTGTTCACGCGATCAGATAAAAAAACAGCAGAGGAAACCTGAATGATAATATAAAATACAAACTAAAAAATTTATAGTAGATATGTGTATCTCAGTACCTGTGTACCGAATGTTTGGATAAATTTTAACTGCTCATAAAATTTTTTTTTGTCAGAGTGAAAGGCAGCAACACACGTGGTTAGTCCAATATTTGTTGGGTTGAGAGGACCTCCAGCAGCATTTTTCATCATTGTCATTGCCATCACAGCATGATCACAGTCATCATCATACCAATTTAACAAAGTCGACGGACTAGTGTTAAACAACAGGGAAAGAAGTACATCATGAGTCACAAGATTTAATATAAAACTCTGATTGCAAGTAAGATTCGATTTTTTCATCTCTCCCACTTAAAACTTGAGGGAGAGCTGTTCTCAATCATAAACCACGTCATGTAAATTTGACTACAGTAACTACAACGAATTATATTTTATGAGATTACTTTTCTTCACTGTAGCGTCAACAACATCATCACTAGGTTGGTTTTTTTTGCGCCTACAGACTTCGCAGAAAGAAATACAATAAAAGAAATGGTAATGTAACAACGATACATGTAATAGCCCAACTGATGTCTTTGGATGGTTTGTAACGTAACGTATTACTGCGGCAAAAATAATCTAAAAAGACTCCGACAAGGTGAGACTTGTTTTTCTCCAGCACAACGACAGTTTTGTAATATAGAGCTGCAATTTTTTGTTAGCTGTTTTCTCATCGTACATTGAAAAATATGCCTACAGTTCAACAGTTTTACTCAAAAATTTTACATGGCATTATTGGTTCTATTTCATTGTACATATTTAACACGTCACGTACAACAACCTACGGCATTCCTTATGAGAGATGTGTTATTTAGAGAAAAAGTCATCGATCTTTAGTACTCATGACGAAAGTAGTTGTTTGGGGGATTTCTTTGGTTATTGGGTGCATTTTTGGTAATCAATTCTGAAACCATTTTTTGTGGTGTAGTAGACTGACAGAAAGCTATTAGCCACACGGCTTTCGTTTTATCACTATCAACGATATCAGACCATTATACGTAAGTGTTGACATACCGTCAGGCAACGCTCCCAAAGACCACATTAAATCTACAAAATTTCGAGCGGCATAAAGAGAAAAACAGACAATTATATAGTTTCAGTCAATATTAATTAGTTAGCAATTTGCTAGAACTCGCTGGTTTTAATTTTTTATTTTATAACATTGTAATAATATAGGTAATACTTTTAAGGGTACGACGACTGTCTCTGAAAAAATCGTGAACATTACATATCAATACTTATAAAACTGAAGGTATAGATTAGGGGATTATTGCTGGCGTAAGTTGTTTCAATAAATAATTTCATTGTGGGAATCAACTGTACGGATAAAAACATGCTTAATTTTCCGCGGAGAAATCGTTAGTGGACTTGTCCTTTTGTGGAAGAACATTCGTTCATGTAAGTATTTAGGAAAAGAATAGGGTGTAAACTGGAAGCGGAAAGTTTATTGATCCAAGAAATCCACACGACGGTACGGCTGGAGTATATAGAAGACAGAAGTGAGCAAAAATATAAAACAGGAAGGTGGGGATATCATTGGCTCTTGTATGTGGTTATGATATACCCTTCTTGAGCTGAACGAGCAGTTGTAATGCTAATTGTGCAAATAACGGATAAGAATGAAGACATTTATGGGCGAAGACACCATAAAATCCATGCCTATTAAATATGACTGTTATGCTTGGAATTTGCATGCATAATGCTGAAACAGTTTATGATTAGGGGTGTTGCTAGCGCAACATTAATGATAAAATTATAGGAGCAAGCTCATCTTAATGGAGATCCTGATCAGTTTGAGCATGCAATCTCCAGATAACAGTCATATTAATAGGCAATGGATTTCTATGGTGTCTATTCGCCCATAAATGTCTTCATTCTTATTCCGTTATTTGCACAATTAGCATTACAACTGCTCGTTCAGCTCAAGAAGGGTATATCATAACCACATACAAGAGCCAATGATATCCCCACCTTCCTGTTTTATATTTTTGCTCACTTCTGTCTTCTATATACTCCAGCCGTACCTCGTGTGGATTTCTTGGATCAATAAACTTTCCGCTTCCAGTTTACACCCTATTCTTTCCTAAATACTTACATGAACGAATGTTCTTCCACAAAAGGACAAGTCCACTAACGAATTTCTCCGCGGAAAATAAGCATGTTTTTATCCGTACAGTTGATTCCCACAATGAAATTATTTATGAAACAACTTACGCCAGCAATAATCCCCTAATCTATACCTTCAGTTTTATAAGTATGATATGTAATGTTCACGATTTTTTCAGAGACAGTCGTCGTACCCTTAAAAGTATTACCTATATTATTACAATGTTATAAAAAAAATTAAAACCAGCGAGTTCTAGCAAATTGCTAACTAATTAATATTGACTGAAACTATATAATTGTCTGTTTTCTCTTTATGCCGCTCGAAATTTTGTAGATTTAATGTGGTCTTTGGAGCGTTGCCTGACGGTATGTCAACACTTACGTATAATGGTCTGATATCGTTGATAGTGATAAAACGAAAGCCGTGTGGCTAATAGCTTTCTGTCAGTCTACTACACACACAAAAATGGTTTCAGAATTGATTACCAAAAATGCACCCAATAACCAAAGAAATCCCCCCAAACAACTACTTTCGTCATGAGTACTAAAGATCGATGACTTTTTCTCTAAATAACACATCTCTTCATAAGGAATGCCGTAGGTTGTTGTACGTGACGTGTGTAATTATGTACAATGAAATAGAACCAATAATGCCATGTAAAATTTTTGAGTAAAACTGTTGAACTGTAGGCATATTTTTCATGTACGATGAAAACAGCTAACAAAAATTTGCAGCTCTTATACTTCAAAACTGTCGTTGTAGCTGGGAGAAAACAAGTCTCATCCTTGTCGGAGTCCTTTTTAGATTATTTTTGCCGCAGTATACGTTACGTTACAAACCATCCAAAGACATCAGTTGGGCTATTACATGTATCGTTGTTACATTACCATTTCTTTATTAGTATTTCTTTCTGCGAAGTTGTAGCGCAAAAAAAAACCAACCTAGTGATGATGTTGTTGACGCTACAGTGAAGAAAACTGTAATCTCATAAAATATAATTCGTTGTAGTTTACTGTAGTCAAATTTTACATGACGTGGTTTGTGATATGAGAACAGCTCTCCCTCAAGTTTTAAGTGGGAGAGATGAAAAAATCGAATCTTACTTGCAATCAGAGTTTATATTAAAATCTTGTGACTCATGATGTACTTCTTTCCCTGTTGTTTAACACTGTCCGTCGACTTTGTTAAATTGGTGATGATGATGATGATGATCATGCTGGTGATGCAATGACAATGATGAAAAATGCTGCTGGAGGTCCTCTCAACCCAACAAATATTGGACTAACCACGTGTGTGTGCCTTTCACTCTCTGACAAAAAAAAATTTTATGAGCAGTTAAAATTTATCCAAACATTCGGTACACAGGTACTGAGATACACATATCTATATAAATATTTTTTAGTTTGTATTTTATATTATCATTCAGTTTCCTCTGCCTGTTTTTTATCTGATCGCGTGAACAGCTTCAACAATCTAATCAATACTAAAAAAAAGTCCAAACATTTTATTTGTCAATAATATTCACTGCTCTTTTTCCTAAGATCAGCACTGGAGTGATACTTATCGTATTTTGACAGTTTCCCTCTGATATTACAGTTACTCGTGATGCAAAAAAAAGCTACATCATTTCTTCGAACCGATTTCAAAATTGTACAGAACCAAATAATGTTGTCGGGTAGTTTGTAGAATCTTCTATTTGTTCTAACAAAATCGTCATAATATAATCCTAGATGAAATTATAAATAGCTCTTCTTCTTCTATCTTTCTTATTATATATATCTTTTTGATGGCTTTACAATGTTAACTCAACTTCAGTATTAGTGAACTAGAAAACTAGTGCTAATATGTAACGTACGTACGTAGGGAGATAGACTATTAGATTGTCTTCTTGCCTTAATTAAATATTTATAACAATTTATCAATCACAAAGTTTCACATTTTATGCTATGCGTGTTCTATTAATATTAGTATACCTTTACTGACGAACGAAAACAGTCGGCATCCAACTTGTTTCAAACAGAGAGGACCATGGAAGCTCTACTCCGTCCTCACAGTTTCGATTTGTCACATTTGTAGTTTTCCTCCCTTCCTTCCTACGTTTCAGACTTATTCATTAGGAAATCTAGAGATATGATTTATTCCAACGATCTATATATACTTATTTGTTATAAGTGAAGGCATACCTGGGTATCTTGGATACTGATGTTGAAAAGTGGAGAATTAGTGAAATGACGTAATCCAACTTGTAGTTTAAAATGTCTCTCCCATTCGGTTGGTACTGTTGCCTCAAATGCTGAACCGTGAGCCCCTAGAGAAATGAAGCAATGCGCAACAGAATCAGTTGAAAAAGAGAATGGGGAAGAAATCAAGAGACCTTTAGACGTGTTGTACCTGACAGGAATATTAGCCACACGTTTTTTGTACGATGATAACACGTAGTTTTGATAGAGTACTTGTTATATTAGCATTTTTCAGTCTCAAAAGTGTCATATAATATCAACACCACTTATTGATGCATCATCCTGCTACGTTAATGATGTCCGTGGTGACAATTGTACTTACATGTCACCTACAATGTTTTAAAAGATAATGCTGAATAATTCTTTTGTGTTCAAAAACAGGACTGTGTAGCTACTTGCCGCACATTTATGCTAGTTCTTCACTGAGCTCTGCATCATGTGGTTTGTTGAAACTTTAGCTGTTTGAGACTGAAAAATTGCAAATTAAATAATGTTTGTGGAGTTTGGTTTTTATTTTAGTTTGTGTTATTGATCTTAGTACGGAATATCAATAGTGTACTGTAAAGTCGGGTTAGTTTAAGAAAACTCGTAGAAAATATATGTAGTCCGGATTCCGTATCTGTTTTCTTTCTCCATTTAACCCAACCTTAAATCATCGTATTACTCGTCTTGACAAGTTACATTTGTTTGAATTTACCATGGTGGAGACGATTGGTGTAATATAGGTATCTGTGTGAAGCAATAAAGTTGTCTTCCTGCTTTGCATGTAAAAGCCTACCGTAGAAATATGAAATTATAATGTAGCTGCTTGTTTCTGTCTCTTTGTTGTCATAATTTCGATACATGCAAACTCCTATGCTCTTTTACGTTTTTATGCTTAGAAATGTAAGAAAATCTTTTGCTTGCTTGAGGATTTTTAGAAGGATTTATTCTCCTTTTACGCAAATGCTGACACTGGAGAGGCTGCTAGTTTAATACCGTGACTTTGTTCATTTTCTCACGAGTATTGGAAAAAAGCTTTCCTTCCTTTTCACTGCGCTTATTTTCTTTGAGCCTACGTTTTCTGACCTTTTTTCTGTTTGACCGCTGCTTTCAAAATCAGTATCAATCAATATCAGTTATAAGTAAAACAAGGTTTATACTGATTGTTATCGCTTTCATCCCTATAACCAGCTGTATTTTTAGAAACATATTATACTAGTTTCCAACACATTCACACGTTAGGTATTTTAGATATTCGACTCGGGTTTAATGCACAAAGTGGGATGACTTTAGCTCGTTATATATAATACACGTTTTCTTGCGCAATGCAACCTGAACGGGGCAGGGTGTCAATAGCAGCCAACTGAAATTATGTACTGAACATCTAAATAATATATATATGTGTACATGCATACCTTTCTTATACTTATTATTGGTGGTTGGGACGCCGTGTCAGGGCACTTTGATCAAAAAACGCAGTGCTTTCCGTTCTTTTACCTAATTTCTCTCTATTCCTTTCAAGGAAAAAAAAGAAAATGTAACAAAAAAGGGAGTTGAGACCTTCATTGAAGAATGAGATCTGTATATTCTCACGTAACTATACGAGGAATATTCTTTCACTACGTGGAGAGGCTTTATTCTTAAATGAAGGTCTCAACTCCCTGTTTTTTTACATTTTCTTTTTTCGTGAAAGGAATAGAGAGAAATTAGGGTAAAAGAACGGAAAGCACTGTCGCGTTTTTGATCAAAGTGCCCTGACACGGCGGCCCCAACCACCAATAATAAGTATAAGAAAGTATGCATGTACACATATATATATATTTAGATGTTCAGTACATAATTTCAGTTGGGCTGCTATTGACACCCTGCCCCGTTCAGTTGCATTGCGCAAGAAAACGATGTATTATATATAACGACGCTAAAGTCATCCCACTTTGTGCATTAAACCCGAGTCGAATATCTAAAATATCCCCTAACGTTGTGAATGTGTTGGCAAACTAGTATAATATGTTTCTAAAAATACAGCTGGTTATAGCGATGAAAGCGATAACAATCAGTATAAAACCTTGTTTTACTTATAACTGATATTTTGATTGATACTGATTTGGAAAGCAGCGGTCAAACAGCAAAAAAGGTCAGAAAAACGTAGGCTCAAAGAAAATAAGCGCAGTGAAAAGGAAGGAAAGCTTTTTTCCCAATACTCGTGAGAAAATGAACAAAGTCACGGTATAAACTAGCAGCCTCTCAGTGTCAGCATTTGCGTAAAAGCGAGAATAAATCCTTCTAAAAATCCTCAAGCAAGCAAAGGATTTTCTTACTTTTAAGCATAAAAAAACGTAAAAAGAGCATAGGAGTTTGCATGTTCGAAATTATGACAACAAAGAGACAGAAACAAGCAGCTACATTATAATTTCATATTTCTACGGTAGGCTTTTACATGTAAAGCAGGAAGACAACTTTATTGCTTCACACAGATACCGATATTACACCAATCGTCTCCACCATCGGTAAATTCAAACAGAATGTAACTTGTCAAGACGAGTAATACGATATTTTAAGGTTGGGTTAAATGGAAGAAAGAAAACAGATACGGAATCCGACTACATATATTTTCTACGTTTTTCTTAAACTAATCCCGACTTTACAGTACACTATTGATATTCGCTACTAAGATCAATAACACAAACTAAAATAAAAACCAAACTCCACAAACATTATTTAATTTGCAATTTATTCAGTCTCAAAACAGCTAAAGTTTCAAAACAATCCACATGATGCAGAGCTCAGTGGAAGAACTAGCATAAATGTGCGGCAGTAGCTAAACAGTCCTGTTTTTGAACACGAAAGAATTAATCAGCATTATCTTTTGAAACATTCTAGGCTGACATGTAAGTACAAGTATCACACGGACATCATTAACGTAGCAGCGATGATGCATCAAAAGTGGTGTTATATTATTTGACACTTTTGAGACTGAAAAATGCTAATATAACAAGTAATCTATTCAAAACTACGTGTTATCATCGCTACAAAAAACGTGTGGCTAATATTCCTGTCAGGTACAACACGTCTAAAGGTCTCTTGATTCTTCCCCATTCTCTTTTTCAACTGATTCTGTGCGCATTGCTTCATTTCTCTAGGGGCTCACGGTTCAGCATTTGAGGCCAACAGTACCAACCGAATGGGAGAGACATTTTAAACTACAAGTTGGATTACGTCATTTCACTAATCTCCACTTTTCAACTCAGTATCCAAGATACCCACGGTATGCCTTCACTTATAACAAATAAGTATATTATAGATCGTTGGAATAAATCATGATCTCTAGATTCCTAATGAATAAGTCTGAAACGAGGAAGGAAGGGAGGAAAACTACAAATAGTGACAAATCGAAACTGTGAGGACGGAGTAGAGCTTCCATATGGCTCCTCTCTGTTTGAAACAAGTTGGATGCCGACTGTTTTCGTTCGTCAGTAAAGGTATACTATATTAATAGAACACGCATAGCATATAATTGAAACTTTGTGATTGATAAATTGTTATAAATATGTAATTAAGGCAAGAAGACAATCTAATAGTCTATCTCCCTACGTACGTACGTTACATATTAGCATAGTTTCTAGTTCACTAATACTGAAGTGACGTTAAACATTGTAAAGCCATCAAAAAGATATATATAATAAGAAAGATAGAAGAAGAAGAGCTATTTATAATTTCATCTAGGATTATATTATGACGATTTTGTTAGAACAAATAGAAGAAGATTCTACAAACTACCGACAACATTATTTGGTTCTGCTACAATTTTGAAATCGCGTTCACAAGAACATGATGTAGCTTTTTTGCATCACGAGTGAAACCGTAATATCAGAGGGAAACTGCTCAAAATACGATAAGTATTCACTCCAGTGCTGATCTTAAGGAAAAAAAGAGCAGTGAATATTATTGACAAATAAAATGGTTTGGACTTTTTTTTAGTATTGATTAGATTGTTGAAGCTGTTCACGCGATCAGATAAAAAAACAGGCAGAGGAAACTGAATGATAATATAAAATACAAACTAAAAAATATTTATATGATATGTGTATCTCAGTACCTGTGTACGAAGTTTGGATAATTTTAACTGCCTCATAAAATTTTTTTTGGTCGAGAGTGAAAGGCACACACACGTGGTTAGTTCCAATATTTGTTGGGTTGAGAGGGACTCCAGCAGCATTTTTCATCATTGTCATTGCCATCACCAGCGTATCATCATCATCATCAATCACCAATTTAACAAAGTCGACGGACAGTGTTAAAGAACAGGGAAAGAAGTACATCATGAGTCACAGATTTTAATATAAACTCTGATTGCAAGTAAGATTCGATTTTTTCATCTCGTCCCACTTAAAACTTGAAGGAGAGTTGTTCTCATATCACAAACCACGTCATGTAAAAATTTGACTACAGCTAAACTACAACGAATTATATTTTATGAGATTACAGCTTTTCTTCACTGTAGCGTCAACAAACATCATCACTAGGTTGGTTTTTTTTGCCGCTACCAACTTCGCCAGAAAGAATACTAATAAAAGAAATGGTATGTAACACGATACATGTAATAGCCCAACTGATGTCTTTGGATAGTTTGTAAACGTAACGTATTACTGCGGCAAAAATAATCTAAAAAGGACTCCGACAAGGATGAGACTTGTTTTCTCCCAGCTACAACGACAGTTTTGAAGTATAAGAGCTGCAATTTTTGTTAGCTGTTATTTATCATCGTACATGAAAAATATGCCTACAGTTCAACAGTTTTACTCAAAAATTTTTTACATGGCATTATTGGTTCTATTTCACTTGTACATAATTACACACGTCACGTACAAACAACCTACGGCATTCCTTATGAAGAGTTGTGTTATTTAGAGAAAAAGTCATCGATCTTTAGTACTCATGACGAAAGTAGTTGTTTGGGGGGGGGGGGATTTCTTTGGTTATTGGGTGCATTTTGCGT
>LJIJ01006139.1:0-10100 GCA_001718145.1 Orchesella cincta
TTTTGTGTGAACGTGAAAATCTGGAAAACCACGAGCTACTCAAATCTTTGGTCAGCTTGTGCGAACACTCTAGATTTAAACTGGAGATCCAATAGGAAATGAGTACACTCGTCCTCTATAGTTTACTGCTTTTGAGGGTAGCTATGGGCCATGTACGAAACCCTTTCTAGAAAGTTGAAGTCACTCTTGGTTTATTAAGTATATCATAAATTTGGATACAAAGAAAGCTTACGCGATGATTTATTACGGTCATGCATGCAATGTAAAGCATCCCAGGTTCAGTTTATAAAATGGTCAACTCAGCTACAGTCTTGAAGATTGATGTGAAAGCGACACGCAAGTTAGTTTAAATTATACATGATGAATTTCGGAGACAACGCTTGCTGGTTAGCTTACCTCTTTGACGATTTTAGTCTTATTTGGAACGTTTTTGAATAATATGAGAATCCTCAAAAAGACGTATATATGTTTGCAAGTTTAAGCCGCCAAATATTCGCTATGGACAATTTAATTTGTAGGTACGTGGCAAATGTCGCAATTCAAACAATGCCAAATTTGCAAAAGTGTCGCGATCCAGTATTGATGAATACATGTATAAGCTCATCAAATATATAATACTTTTACGGGAAAATCCCAACATGGGCGGTGCCATAGAACCAAACCCATTACAGAAGCAATGTACCTTTGCTATAATAAAATATAAATCTTGACCATTGCACACATAATAATCTTCAGAGTTAATTTGTTTTTGAAACAACACACATTGGCTTTTAATTAATTAAAAACTCAACAAGGTAAAACATATTTTTGGTCTCTGTAAGTGCAGCATACACATTTACACAGTGTTACCTGAACGATGTGATGTGGGATGTGCTTTGCGTGGATTTTCCATTTTCTGCTTACCCATTATTTTTCATTGTGAATAACAGAAAATAAATGTCTTAAAATGTAGTATTTTTGTAGTTTTAGTCCTAAATCTTGGAATTTTGAGTAAGATCTGTCCATTTCTACTGTTTACAGTCACCATTATGTACAAATTTCATCGCTAATTAAAGAAAAACAGTGTACGTAACAAGTACCGGGGTATTTTCAAGTACTTGTACCGGGGGTAGATTTAACAAGTACCGATGTACCTGTACGAGGACCGGACATAATTTTTTGAGGTACCGAATACTAGTACCGGTACCGGAAACTACTTTTTTTATGTAGCCGATACCTGTACTTTGTACCAGAGGTGCTCCGGTCTCCCAGCTCTGTGCCATGGTAACCCTTTGCCTTTTCGTGATATATATGATGCTGCAAATAAAATGTGTCGTATGAATGCCGTCAATCGTATAAGCTTCAGTTCATCGTTTATTCTGCGTTTGCAAAAGTTGTTTTTGTATTTCCATTTTGTCATTTATGTCTCAGTAATTTACAATTCAAAAATTGTATAATTAAAGACCGTTGATGTATCGATTGCAAACCCCATTCGCATGAACCAAAAACTGTTTGTAGAAAATCATGCTATATCTTAGATCTCCAGTGTCTTGTCTCTTTCCCATCCATTCATTTCCCATATGCAGTTGTATAATGTTGCTCTGTACTGTTTTTCTGCACTCTTATTTTTCAATTTTTGCACAAAAGTTTTCATACTTTCTGCGTGTTCCGTGAAATCTACCCAATCATAAAAACCATGCATATAACACGACAATGCATGTGGCAGTCAAATCCTATTAAGTCTGAGTCCAGTCTGATTAACGGTTACAGGTTATTATTATAAATGAAAAGCGGCAGTGATTCATCACTGTAGTTTCAACTTGAAGCAGATTAAATTCTTCATTTGAATGCATGCAGACATTGTTTTTTTACTCCCTCAGTTAAAACCGGAACCAACTTCTAATTTTATAATTTTCAATCGTAAAATGCATTGAAAAGGTGTTGTATTTTGTTAATAAGTGGTAAAATGACTTATGACATGAAATTGAAATCAGAAATGACCCAGTATCATCTTGAAGCTGACCCAAGTAAAAGAGGCCTGTAAGCAAAAGAAGCTGACGAAGGCCTCAGCTTTTGTCTACAGATTTTGCTGAAAATTGTAGATAGTTCATTTTGATGCGTAGATTAACCAATCTGGTAAAGCCAAAATAATTAGAAGAAATTAAGATCGTGGCGCCAGCCCAGACGGGAAGAAACAGCAAAAAACCGTTGTTACCATAGGAAATTGCGCTGTATCTGAAGAGTACAGAAATCGTTTAAATTTCTCTAATTATTGGCAGATTCGTAATCTAGGCATCAAAATCTAATCATCTACAAAATTTTCAGCAAAATCGGAGACAAAAAGCTAGAGCAACCTTCGTCACTCTTGAATTACAGGCCTCTTACCTGCTGTGTCAGTAATATACGGTTTGAAAATAAGTAGGACACACGGTAATTAAATTAACAAGAATCATGGTAAATTTGTTATATGTAGTGCGAGCTGCCATTCTCTTTTTTCTTTTAATTTTGTACCCTAGAACCTGGTATTTTTAGAGCTCGAACTTATTGGTGTTTGACTGATTGATTTTTACTCACAGCTCTTCACAGCCATATAGCGAACTCCAGCAACTCAGGAGTGAAGAAGTTCAGACGTGGTGGTTTCAACTCTTTAAAACTTCGATTAACAACAAACCCGACGACATAGACTGCGTATAGGAACTTGACTGCTTCATTTTGAGCAAGATGAACTCTCCGAAAAGCTTTAAAGCTACGGTGAGTCACTTTCTGTAAGTTAAAACATGTTCACATTATAACAAAGAAAATATTATCATTTTTACACCTTTGCAAACTCCTTAAAAAATGTGAATATAATACTATACTATGATTTGTTTTGAAATCCGCTGAAGGATTTAGCATTAGCGCGAATATGATGTTCGTTTGGATTTAGCATACGATTCCCATGTAAATGGATTTAGCATACGATTCCCATGTAAATGGATTTAGCCTACGATTCCCATGTAAATGGATTTAGCATACGATTCCCATGTAAATGGATTTAGCATAGGAAAATCCCATGTTAAAGGAAACAATTCTGGATAGGATTTATTATTATTATTGGGACTTTATTGCAGATTTCTTAAAACATAACATGATACTTAATATCGACAAAATTTCTACATAGGATTTAGCAATGAAAAAATTTCTAAATAGGATTTAGCATTGGAAAAAAAATTCTACAAAGGGTTTAGTATCGGAAAAACTTCTACATAGGATTAAGCATTAGCGCGAACATGTTGTTACAATGGATTTAGCATTAGCATCGTTGAGGTTTAGCGTTGAGCACACTGTTAAATGGTACACTTACTTACCAAACCTAGTGTTGAGCAGACCGCAGGTCTGCTAATACAGTTAGGTAACTTGTAATATATGCGTTAATGCGTTACGGCTACTTTACCGTTACCGGTTAACCGGCTCTAGTTAATTTCATGTTTTATTCCCGAATTTATTTAGTTTAGCGAAAATGAACAGCTGATTGGAAGGTGTACCACAGGAGCAAGTTACATTGTCATTTGGTAGCAAAGAATTGTGTATAATGTCATATTTAGTTTAAATTCCTGCAGGGGACAGGTTTGGAAATATAAACAGCAATTAATTTAGTAGAAGATAGGTATATCATTTATTGGAAGATCATCTTATCAGTAGCCATAATCATTGTCGGGGGCATACATTTCGTCTCCTCAGTGAAGGTTTTCAGCGTCTTTAGAATGCTAGTGTGGTAATTCATAATTAAGTAGTACCAAAACATGAAAAAATATTCAGTCCGTTTAGTACTTTTACAATAGTTAGCAGTTATGGTTACCACTGCTGTCATTGGAAATTAATGAGTAAGAAACCGAATTAATGTTGTGGTTGACGCCAGGTAAGGTGAGATTGAGGTGGGATTCAGTTGTTGTAAATCTGCTTGCAATCATATTCTTATCAGCAAAAGAGGTCAGTTGCCTTGCATTGACCTGGCTTTAACGTCTTTCTAGTCCTTTTCGTAGTTCAAGAGCCTTTCACAACTCGTAGGAATTATAACAGACTTCTTAGCAATTTCATAGCAAATTTATTCGAAACTAATTTAAACGTATTTTGATTTGAATTCCACAGAGATGGGTCACAGTTATCCGTTCAAACAACAACCATCATTAATCTACTCCATAGCCTCGAACGGATAATCGCTAACAGGAGAGATATCTGCATCGTGGTCTTTTGTTATGGTGGAGGAGGAGCTAATATTCGGGGAGACACGTCCGTTGTTGTGAACGACCTGACGGAGGCTATCGCCCTTTATATCCTGTTCCGGCTGGGCGTTTCAGTGCAGCAGCAGAACAAAATCGAATTTAGACAAACGATAAAAAGTCCCCCTGCAGAATCGTTTTGTGAATCTACAGTCAAGTTTTCAGGTCGTTTGGTCAAAAACGGTGTTTGAAATCGGGGTCCCTCTTTTCATGCTTGGTATCAATTTTTTAAAGGAATTTGCTGAAGTGCCAAAATGATAATAATTTTTTTTGTTATAGTGTGAACATGTTTCTACTTACAGAGAGTGGCTTTAAAGCCCTTTGCTAAACGCAGTCTCCGTCGTCGTGTTTGTTTTTAATCGAAGTTTTAAAGTGTTAAAACCACCACCTCTGAACTTTTTCACTTCTGAAATGCTGGAGTTCGCTCTATGAGCCATTGACCCTGAAGAGCTGTGAATAAAAATCAATCAGTCAAATACCAATCAGTTTGAGCTCTAAAAATACCAGTTATAGGTTTACAATATTAAAAGAAAAAGAGAATTGGCAGCTTGCCAATACTTCTTGGTAATTTAACATACCGTGTGTACCCACGTGCTTCAAACCGTATATAAAGAACCGCAGGTACTTCTCTTTTACTTTATAATATGCTTTACTTAAATTGTATTTGAAACGGTTCAAGATGAATTTCGTGGTTGAGTTTCACATTTGAATTTATTTAGTCGTTTCCTTCAAGTCCAAAAAGCATGTCTGGCATGCATTCAAATAAAAAAAATTGTGTGAATAATGTAAAAATAAGTGATAAATCACTGCACTTTTGATTCATAATAATCCCCAGTAACCGTTAATTAGACTGGACTCAGACCCATCAGCGTAGCAACGCAAAATTCCCAGGGAGGACAAAATCATTTTAAACAACTAAGGGCTGGATTAATTTAAAAACTTCACAGAAATTTAAAAATACAATATATTAAGTATGTCTTAATGATCCTTGCTCCCCCGATGTGTCCGTGGAGCTTTCCTAACAATAGAGCACCACTCCACTATTAAAAATTGGAGTCGAGCCTCAGCAAAATCATGAGAGAACAAAACGCGCTGAGCATCCTCTTCCCTGATGAAAATGTGGGGTGGACCTCAGTCGCCGAGTTTTACAACACGCATTTCCAAATGTGTAAAATGAGGGACTGCATCATCTTCACAGCCGTCATGAATGGAGAAAAGTTTGTCTGTAGAATATTGGAAATGAGAGCTATAAATTGGTCATTGTGAGTTCATGATATCTGTCAGTGCAATTTTTAACCTTTGCTTGAGAAACAGAAAATTGAATTTGGGGTACAGCTAAACGGGTTTTCACCAAATATTATACTTACATCAACATGCAATGTTCGGGATTTAATAAAAAAATAAATTTTTGCATATGAAAATATATTACATTTGCTATAAATAAATCTATATGCAGCTTAACTTTCTTTCCAGAAACAATCTTTATTTCTTTTCACACCAAAAATTTAACAATTTTGCATTTGATCAATAATCATATCATTTCCCGATTTTTATCAAGAATGGGTTGCAAAGTTCAAATTATGCCCTCCATGCATAATTCTCTAAATCATTAGTAATATTGATATCACTATCAAGATTGTTCAGTTATACGGTTTTTTTGTAATACTCGATAAGTTCAATGTTCTGCAATTAGAAATCGTCTAAATTAGTGCGAGTAAGTTATTGTGTCGTAGATATACCTGTACGTGTTTTCAGGTCAAACTTGCAAAAAATTATTATAAATGGCTGGCCAAATTAGTTAGATTAGAAAACGTTGACAACATGTATATTCGGATGTCGCTGTTTGTAGAAAAGTATTTCATGATGATCATAATCGGGGTCCCAAGTCAAACGAATGAAAAAGAAAGGCTCCACAGCTTTGGTTTGGAAGTTCGTGAGAAATGAGTAAAATGAAAAGTCTGCATTTTTTATGTTTAAGTAATAGTTACTTGATAAACCTTGCAATTACTTGAGTTGCTGGAAACTTGTGTTGACGGACAAAGAATAAATCATCATAAAATGCTCCTTTTTCCTTACCTGCTCTTACTCTAAATGGGTACTGCTTTTTAAAACGCATTTCTGTCAGTCATTCGACATGTGCAGCCAAAAACGTACGTTTTAATGGAATGCATTATGCAAGCACATCCCGATGTCTACGCATTTAATGACTATTAGATGTAAATGACATCTGATCGCAATTACGCCGCGGCGTGACGCTAATCACCGTGCTATGTTCTTAGTACAGAGGATAGGTTTTACAGCATTTTTTTGGTATATCAAATGACGCAAAGTGTGTCGTTAAATTTAAGAACTAATTTACTTAATGATCAATTATCATTCCTTCATCATCTTACACAGGCAGAAATTTTGTATGCTTCAGTAATCTTTTGACTCTAAACCAAACACTTCAATCATGAAGTTATTTGTTTCAACCATCGCAAGTGCCATTTTTCTAATGGCAGTTGTTTCAAAAACTCAAGGACAAGCAGAGGAAGGTGCAGACGACAACGCTCCCATGGGCCGATTTTTCGGCTACTATGGGAGCAAACTATCGCCAACAAGCTCTCAAGATTCGTGAGCAGCGACAGCAACAATACCAGGCCCAACAGCAGAAGAAGCCCTGTGGACTGGGCCTTCTAGGAAAACTGTTAGGAGGGTACGGAGTGGCGCCCCCTCCACCCCTCCTCCTCCACCACCGCCACCCCCCCTCCTCCACCACCACCTTCGCCTGAAGCGGAACCAGTTCCCGAAACTACAACTGAGCTCCCACCAGAAACCACCACCGAAGCTCCCTCAGAAGACGAAGAACCTGTGTCTGAGGAGTGCGATTGCCCCCTAAAAATAAAGTTTGTGTGTGCCATCAATAACATGACTTATGGCAATGAATGCCAGTTGGGGTGTGCAGGTAAGTAAATATTTAAATAGTATTTAAATATAAAGTAATAAATTATTTTATATGTTCAAAATTGTTTCCTAACTCTTTGAAGGTTTTGAGAAGCTCCATGATGGGGCCTGTGAGGAGCCGGACCTGGACTGCGAGTGCCCCCCGGATATTAGCTATGTGTGCGGCTCCAACAAGGAAACATATGACAACATGTGTGAACTGAAATGCGATGGTAAGTAATTCATATTAATGGAATAATGACCAATACTGAGTTCTTTTGATGATCCAAACTATTTTTTTACAATCGGTACAGGTGCCGAAAAGGAAAGTGATGGCCCTTGCGAGGGATATGAACCAACACCCACCAGAAAATAATTTGATGCGAGTATTACAATAAGTTCTACCTGAAAAACATTTGAGATGCAACCAGTAGTTTTAGGAAAAATTCCAGATTTAACATATTATTCTCACAGCTAATAAAAATGCAAATAAAAAAGTTGGCAAATAAAATCGCTAATAAAAACTTGAGGTTATTATTTTATTGTCACAAAAAACATACATCTCTGACCGTATAACAAATATCCTCCAGTTAAGGGATTAGGTCTGGTAGGCTAAGTAGTTATTAAAATGCATAAAATTGCTCTCAACTTGCGTAAGCAGTCTTTACGTCACATTATCGTTCAGCATGTCCTTCTAATGTTCGTGGATGTAAGAAAATTTAATTGCAGTTTTATGGGAGCCAGACGAACCTAATCACACAAAATAATGATACATTCATTAAATTGTAATTTGTTACAATTTAATTCTTCATCCCAGCTTCTACTTTTATGATGGCACGTAAAGCTCGTTATTATTCTGACGCCTGCTTTTGAGCTTGGCATGTGTCGTGAACGCTCAAGTTCTATTGCTCGCCATTTAAACCTTTTTGAAACTAACAACTTTTGGAGTCTTCGTAGCTTCAATTGTTTGGGTTTACACTCCACCTACACCATTGTCTGAACATAACTCTTGATTCGCAGCAACATTGAATTAAATTTACCCGTATAAAACAGTCATGACCGTACTGCTCAGCTTGTTCAATGGTCACAATGGGAATGGATTCAGCTTTTCCTTTGGGAAAGACGAGATTAAACAGGAAAAATGGTTCCTGTTACAGTGTATTAACTCTTCTCTTCTAGCCTTCTATCGAAAGGGATGATGACGACTATGATTGAGATATTTGATGAGCCAGATGAAGTTCGGAATAAAGTAATCCTAAGATTGCCCTTTCCTGCTTCAAACTTTTTGTCTCCGATTTTTCTGAAAATTTGCAGGATTATAGATTTTTATGCGTAGATTACGAATCTGCAATCAGATGAGATTTTTAAAGATTTTTTCATTTCGAAACAGCGGGAATTTTTGTTTTTCTACCGTTTTCCCCTCTAGGCGGTGCCACGATGGATAAAAATCTCATATGATTGCAGATTCGTAATCTACGCATTCAAATCTATAATCCTGCAAATTTTCAGCAAAATCGGAGACAAAAAGTTTGAGGCAGGAAATGGCAATCTTTAATCGAGGCCTACGATGTCTTAAGTTCCTTTCATTAACGAGGAGGATTAACGAATCATCCTCAATTATCAATTCAGGAGGAGCACGGTTTTCGAACATTTACAGTCATCAGTCGGGAGAACTGCCAACACAAAATTTCCAAAGTAAAGCCAGTTCCAACACCCTTCAAAATATTGGCCGGTGTAGCAAAGCCACCTTAAAGTTATCTCCACCTCAGTTGGTGACTCAACCCTCTCTAAACTACTTCCTCGAAAGGGATAGAGATAACCCACCTCCTTTCACCGTGGACATGATTAGCAAGCAAAACCACCGATTCTATTCGGACCCTAAGCACCTGTAGCCTCTTTGACAACGACTTAGTTGCGTTCCATTGTTTCGAAAGTCTCTTCACCTTCTCCCACCGTTCACGACTTCCAAAAAACTTCATGCAACGAATCCTCGACATGCAAACTCCAACAGAAACATAACCACCCTTCGGAGCACAAACTGGGCTAAAACTCAACCTAGCTGCATTAATATTCATGTCCCAGGTAAACTGTTAAAATTATTGAAACTGCACCTACTTTCTAAAAGGCTTTCCCATTTATTCTCTCCACCAGACTAAATTCCATCCAAGTTGTTGTCCTTTGCCGAGTCTTCTTTGAGAGAAGGAAGTTTAGCCAACTTCCAAACCGTTTTGAGTCTGTCTAGTGCAACACTTATCAGCTACTCATACACTCGCTTGGCTTGTCATTCTCATCTTCCTCTCATTCATGCGGACTTTGTTTGCATAAAAAGTCACATGTTAGGTTACAGTTTCCCCAAAAAAACTATATATTTTAATTAATAAATTTCTAATCTTTCCCCAGCTTCGGGTTCCTCATGGAGCATGATCTCCAGTACCTCGTCTTGACCTTCCTCCAGCTCCTTTTCGTCTCCAGATGCGGATATTTAGTCAAGCCTCCAAATAATGTACACTTCGTCCTGGTCAACTGCTCTCCTTTTTTGCGGTTTTCCAGTGATTTGGGTAAATAAAATCGTTACAGTTCTCGATAAGGTTCTCCAGGTATTTTTAAATTCTGGGTGGTTCTTCCTTCATTTAAGTTGAAATGGAGTAACTGCAGGAGCATGTTGAGTTCAAACGTTGTAGGGCTAGTCAACATTTCCCCCTCAGCTTTCCCACTCTCCTCCTACCGACTCCTTTTGCTATTTTTCCTCAACTTTCTCTTTCTTCTTCTCAATGCCACCTCCTCCAGTTTCCGACCATCTTGGATTTCTCCATAAGCTGTGGATCATGCACGTCTATCTTCTACCTCAACCACCTTCAAGTGACTCCAAGGAGCCCTGGGCATCTTATCATGTTCAACTTGAGGTTTTGAATCACGATTCAGTTTCGGATAAAGGTTCAA
>LJIJ01006140.1:0-10099 GCA_001718145.1 Orchesella cincta
GATTAAATTAGTTCCCAGGGATAAATTGAATGAGCAAATTGTTAAGTTGTTGGTTCAACAGAGTTGCTCATATTGATGTCAATTTCTGAAGAATTGATGTCATCGTGTAACATTGTAGGTTGATTTCTGTCATAGTTACGGAATTGGGGAATGACTTTTTAGTTCTAAGTGGTCTTGTAAAGTTGACTGTTGTGAGGTGAGTAGATGGTCAGAGATGTGAGCATTCAGTTACTACAGTTTCGTTGGCAAAGATTAGGTACATTTGTAATCATTAGGTCAAGCACTGAGTTTTTTCTTGTGGGTACGTCCAATCAATTGTGATACGCCAAAAAATGTAAAACATCTACAAGAAATGTGCAAGATTCGTTTAAAGTTGGCTCACAAACCAATCCCCAGGAGCCAATCAGAAGGCTAGACGTATTTTTTTGCATTCGGAAAAAATACGTCTAGCCTTCTGATTGGCTCCTGGGGATTGTGCTAGTGAACCAATTTTAAAACGAATCTTGCACATTCTTGTAGATGTTTACATTTACGTTATCTTTTGGTGATACGCCATAGTTTTTCATGCAGTCTTTGAGCAAATTTGTAGCTCCAATTTGAATCTAAGGTTGAAATCACCACATATTACAAACGGGCGTTTAGTATGTACTAGTTCAGAGATTATAAGATCGATTCCAAGTATGTCATTTTTCACAGTTTCTAAGTTGTAATTTGGTGGTCGGTAAACGCAGCATATTGTTGTTGCTTTTTGTGTTTATCACTCACTTTCGCGGCAATAAATTCAAGGTTGCAAATAGAGTTCACAGATTCCTGACAATTTAGATAGAAATGTGAACTTGATAACAATGAATTGACTAAAATCAGTACTCCTCCTCCTCTTTGTTTTTGCGTTGCACTCAGGTCACGATCACGTCTGAATTGTGAAAAATTATTAAGTCCAATGAGCGGTTTGTTAGAGGTTAAAAACGTTTCACTTATACAAAGTACATCAATTTTATTAGACTGGCACAAATTATTAACAAGCAGATACTTTTTGTTGATCGATTGGATATTAAGGTGGCTTATCTTAATTTTGTTGTTGGCTTTGCTTTGGTTTTGTAGATTTACTTGTGTCTGGCTAAAAAAACTGGTGTAGGAATCACATTGTTTGCTTCGATTTCATCAAAATGAGGTTAGGTAAAAGTTTGAAGGTTTTGTCGTGTGTGAGCACACTTAGTTTGTTGTAGTCAATCTTGGTATTAATTTTCATTTTCATCAAGTCACGTTTCTTCTTGCGGAGTTCTGCATGAAAACGGAGGGTATTTTTGGGTAGATCTTCATTAAGGTAAACAGGTGGTTTAGATTTCAAGCGGTTCTCCCAGACCAAATTTCTACCACGCATTGTGGCAAACCGGATTTTTATCAGTCTATTTTTGTCTTTTTGGAACTTTCCTAATCTTGTTACCGTGTCAATTTGGACATTTTCAGTTGTGACAATGGTGTTGAGAACATTCTCCACTTTTGAACGGAGTAGGAGGTCCGTCTTTCTTTTTCGTCATCACCAATTCCGGAGAGGGTTAGATTAATTTTTCATTTCAGTTTCTAAGACATCACGGTCAGTCCGGATCTCTTCAATTCGGTCAGCCATAGTATCTAGTCCAGCGTAGATATTATCAACGTTTTCTTGTAGTGGTAACTGTGGTGTTGGTTTTTGATAGCTCATTTTAATTTCTTTAATTGACTTGTCAATGTCATCAATCTTGTCGAGTTTACCAAGTTTAGCATTAATTTCAGCAAGGGTAGTAACCAGTTTGTCACATTTTTCACAGTTCACAGTCATCAGTATTTTTGGTTTCTTGGAAGGATTTGTGTTCTCAGTATCTTCAGTCGTAGGTATCCATTTCTTTTTCCATGCCTCGCTTCCGGGTTGTTTTGGTGTTTTGGGGTTGGGGGTTTTTGAAACCGTTCCTGGTTTTTGTTGACTCATAGTTTTCTTTGTTTGTGTTGGCATCGGATCCAGAGATTTAAAAGAAAATACAGATTTTATCAGCAGTAATTAGTCCTCCACACGTACAGTTCAGCCAGTGATGTTTAATTTGGTGTTTAATTACCTGAGATGCAGACCAGCTGCATACTAGCGCATTATCAGTATGTGCTGGTCAAGGGAATGCAGAACCACTGAACTTTTCGTTCCTAAATTAGTTCAGTGTATACAGGCGTGTTTTGTGTATTGATACTTGTTATGAATAGATACAAAAGGTATACAAGTAAAAAAATTGATAAAATTGAGATTTTAGTAATCTCAATAGTCAGAATTTAAAATTACGTGAGTTGACAGGACATTAGGCTGTAGTTTGTACTAATTAGATTTGAAAACAAGTTAAAATTCACTGAGAAATCGAAATTATTCAGTTTATTCTTTTTGTTTTTGTAGCAGCTCAAAAAATGCACATGTTCGCGCGTCCACGTCTCACTCAATGACTTACCTATTTTGTTAGCCTGAGATTCGTGGATTTTGAGTGTTCAATTGACATATAGTACGACGGCTGTGCTAAACATTATCAAAGCTTTTATATACGTTTTCTCCTATATGATCTGTTCGTTACTTTTTGTTAGTTTAAGATTTTTCGTGTACTCAATAAAGTTAGTCTGTGGCAGTTTGTATTTCCCTGGCTGAATTATTGTTCGTAATGTAATGATTTGTCATTCACTACTGTATCATATATTTGTAATTACATTCCTTGCAAATAATTTGAACTTATTTCTTTCACAATGAGAACAAACCAACATATGTGTGACGATTTTTGTTATTTGAAAACGAGAAAGATCCTATCTTTCCCAGAGGTTGTTTGTTTTGTTTCAACTGTTTTCAGGGGCATCGATAGTTTTTAAGTCATATGATACTGCACTCTAGCTCACCTAAAATATGTATGATTATCTCCGTTTAAGTATGTCTTTACGATCGCTGTAGAAAGTCACTTAAATGCTTAAGCTCCATCCATCCGTACCATTTCGTCTCTTGTCTCAGCTCAGCACTTGAGCGAAGGTATTTTTATAAAACAACAGCCTGGACTCAAGTTGAAAGCATCATTTCATGAGAGGAATCGAATCACCTTTGTTGTCAAGATAAAACGAGAGGCATTTGATATGATGGATGTTTGCAGTTAGAATTCACTGCCAAGCCACGAGTAAATCGAGGAAAATAGCTTCTGGAGAAGTTTCAGTTTGCTAAAAACATATTTTTCTAGCGATGTCTTTTTACGGATGAGTTGGATTCGCAACAGATTGTAGATTACAAAGTTTGGCAGCTTGTTTTTGTTTCTGCACTCGTTGTATCTTGGTGAATATGCCTCCTTATATACATTGATTTGCAGTTTGCTCTTTGTAATTCATTCCTTGAATATGAAATGGAATGGTAGTAAGTCGAAAGCTACATAATGTGGAAAAAAGTTGTAAAACTGCGCAATTCTGCTCTTTTTTCATGCATGCCTAATATCCTCGTTAAATCGTTTACTCATTAAATATTAATAGGTTAAGTAACCAGGAAAAAATCAAGATTCCAACTTTAGGTTTTCATGGTTTCGAATTCAAACAAATATGCGAGGATGGAACGTAAAACGGAATGAAGCAGGAAAGGAAAACGCACACTCGGCATAATAAGCAGATTCAAGTTTGCACAAGAAACTTTGTCAAAGCTGCATCTCTCTCTTGAGAGCATTTTGATTTTTCTCCTGCAATTTACATCTCCATTCATGCATGTTTATAATGTGCATCTCATTTCATAAAACCACATTTTAATGAAAGTGTCACATAATTAAAATTCTTGACGTAAGTTTCAGTATTATCGTCGTGCGGGTCTTGCATAAACCTCAATTAGCATCAAATATGGGAATTTACCTTCTCACTCACAAGCTCAAGGTGAACGTAGACTGAATAAAGAGACGAGTGGGTTTGTAGGTTTTCATTGTCAGTCAAGCCCTCTTTTGCATTTCCTGCAGGGTATCAACCTCAAGGTTCCCCAATACCTTTCAGACATCCGTCTCTCTTTGGAGAAGGGGATAGCAGAATATATTATCCAAATTACTTTGATCCCGTCTCTCCAGACTCAAAAAATGGAAGAATTGATGATAAGCATATAACATGCATTTAACATCACAAAACCCATTTTCAGCTTTCTCGGTGTCTGCTCTTGGTTGTTACGAGTGGATGCTCCGCACTGTCTTTCCCTTGTTTTCTGCTTTTTCTTGGCTGAGCTACACTCGTAGTATTTGGTATGTACCTTGTAAAAACGATAGTTGATAGTATTGCGTTTGCTGCGTTGCTTTGCTAGAACCAACACCATCCAATTCACCCACATCTTGTCTGGTGTAATAGGGACAAGGGAAGAAAGCGAGCTTGTTAGTCAACTCAAGCCAACGGCTCCTGCTTTTACTCCATGAAATGGTTGAGTTTCTCGTCAGACTCCCTCATTCGAGATGTAACCTCGCTGTGTGAATCATCAACTCATAACCACCGCCAACAATCTGCAACACTTAAATGGACGAACCTGATTCAAGTGAAATTGTGTTCTTGTCTAGTGAGACTACATCGTTATAAAAGTTATCCTCAGAAAGCAAAGTTTGGAAATAGGATTGGTTTTTTTTAACTGGCTGTGTAAACTAAGTGTGTGTTGTGACAAGTTCGCAAACGATATTTTTTATTCAGAAATATATTTCTTGTAGTTCAATAAGAAATTGGAAAATTCAAACGGGGTGAAGTGATATCGTTTTTATCTTCCATTTTTCCTGTGTGTATAACTGTAAAAGGTAAGAAGATAGCTCCTTGTTTTTGATTTTTGTAAGTTTATAATATTTTTGTGAAAACCTTGGGGCATTGTAAGACAAGTACATCTGCACATCTGTGAGTAAATGTTCGTATTTGCACAGATAACTGCAAAATAATAAGTGAATCCACTCTAGTTCCTCAATAAACATGCGTTACGGTATTTAATGTGAATTAAGCTCTTCAAATATAAAATCATCTCTTTTCTTTTGAAATAAACCTTCTTTCGTGAATGCAGCTCATTCATTGATCTCTGGAATTTACGGTTCGGTTTATCATTCTCCGCTCTCTTTACAGTCTAGCGACTCTCAGTTTTGCAGCTTGGCGATCGGAACAAAAATTCTCCTCTATTGAACCTTCATCATTGAAATTCAAATGTGAAGAACCGATTTGCAAAAGCTAATCCTGAACATGTGAAGCAAAACATTACATTGACACATTCACAAATAAACATTCGTTTTCCGTTTGTGTTTACATATGGAGGTCGACGAGAGGAATTGCTTATTTTCTCATCTCATCCTTGAACAAACAGATTAAATTTTGCATTTTTAAAAACTAACGCATTATAAAGTAATAGTTGCGCGGCCATTCATTGACAAAATAATTTCAAAAAAAATGGCATCTGGTTACCGTACCATTTTTTGGTCATTTTTTTCGTCTCGTCATTCCTTTCCGTTGTTATGATTTAAATTTTCTTGCAAATTTCAGTGGGTTGGAAAGTAACAGAACTTGTTTGGAGTAACAAAATCTCTTGCATTTTCCAGTGTGATCTGTAGCCGAAGTGTCTTGATTTACAATTCTGTAAGCTTGGTACAAAAGCAGATGTGATGGGTTGTTAGGGATAAGGAAATAGCTTGCATAGAAACACCAGCAGGTCAGACTCAGGTAATACTATCTTTCTGGATGATTGTCAATGTCATGCCGTCCTCTATTTCTCTTTCTTCTTCTGAAAGACATTTGTTAAGACAGATTTACAGCAAATTCGTCTTGTTTCTCATCCCATTACATTTCGAACCATGAAAAGAAAGTTGCATTACTGGAATTCACTTAATGGACATTCCTCCAAATCTCTGTTGACATTTGGCAGAGATTCCCTAGAAAATCATTTAGAGTTGTGGTTGTCGTGACTTCTCACGTTGCTATATTGACAAATCTGCAATGGGAAGCCTGCAGATTATTTTCCAAAAACAGGAAAGTTAAGGAAAACCTCGACGTAAGATTAGCTAAGAAAAAGTGTGAAAAATAAAAAGAATCGGTGCAGATATACAAAACAAGCTATTTCGATCCAGATAAATGTTTTGAAAAACGAGGATATTGTTAGCTTAGCAGATTTATTGCTTGTTAAACAAACTAGCCACGGTACAAGCAATCCCTGGCTTTGTAAAATATTTTTATTGAAGTGTGCATTCTATTTGTAGAAATACGGTATAGTTGGTAAAGCAAAACATGTCCCTCTTGGGAAACAGTAAAAATGGCTTACTAATGATATGCCATCATTTAACATCTAACAGTTAACGACTAGAATAAGCTAAAGCCACTCAAAGATGGAAAAGGAAGTTATAAAGTGGAATTTTACAAAAGGATGTGGATGATCGAAAATAAATGCGAAGAGATTCGCATCGTGATGCCAAATGACTAAGGCGTAAGTCGTAGAAATCTTTAGCGAAAGGTGTAGAATAAAATATTACGTGGGGTGCTATGAAATTTAGAATAGCATTTTTCACTTTTCCCTATTTCATTTACATCGTGTGCTTTTAGCAATTCGAGTCGCAATCAGGCTAACTGAACTGTGGTAGTGCATAGTGGTACGAGAAATGTCTCACATAGCCCCCGAACTTAAAACACTCCACTTTGCCTTTGAAAGTGATTTCCTTCCGAGTTAACTTTTCCCTGAACCAACTTTTTTCAATGCACGTCTTTTGTATCGAAGAAATGCAACGATAAAACACCAAAAAATATTTGTTCTACGCTCCTTTCCAAACATATCTTTCTAATATTCTTTTTATCAGAAAGCATGAGTATAAAGTTGCTTTACTTCTTCTGGGAAAAGATGTCCGCCTATTTTCCCCAGTTTTTCCGAGTATCCTTTATGATAACAAATTGTATTTCAAAACACCTTGCTTAGTTTAACGTTATAACGTTGTAAAAATATACTGTAGACCATTGACATAATAAAAATAAATAATATGTACATAATAGTACATGATATTTTTGTTTACGCAAGACTAAAAATATTGTAGGTTGAGAGTGTCGTATTATCTGAAGTGTACATCTTGAATTCTACCCTCTTTTCACTCAAAAGTTGAATGACAATAAACTTTTCGTCATGTGTAGCTCCACTTAGCCTACTCAGCATTCACTCGTTTCACGTTTGTGCTTTGAAATATCACTGACGGGATATGGAATGAGAACCGAGACTCAAATTTGGTGGCAATAAGACAAAATACAATGTTGCTTCCTGTGGGAAAACTTTGACAACTGCAACCCACAAAACGAACAAACTACAGGGGGCGGAATAGTAGTGCAAAAACTTTTCTGAATTTGTAAACTTTTTGCGTTTACACGTAGATGACGGTTCGTATATTGTGCCAATTATTGAACCCTTGAAAACTGGATTCCCCATTCTTCCGCTTTGACTAAATGTAGTAATCTGTCTGTGTTGCAAAAATGCAAACTATTTATTTATTTTACATGAACACAGTATGCGCGTTTGGTTTTTGTGATTGTCTTCAGCAGAAAAAGTAGCAAGAATGGGAAAATGAATTATGTTATGTGACTTCATTTCCCTTTACTTATCTCTGGTTCTTTTGTTTTTGAAGCTGGATGGAATGCACCATGCCATATGCATTCATTTGTAAACTCTCGCCTACTCGATTTATTCCATATCTAAAATGATTAGTTGGGAAACACAATGCCAAATGTTTCGTAAGGTCTCCTGTTTCCTTTGACTAAGCGTAAATCAAAGGAGATTTTATTAAAGAGGAAAATGAGGAGCCGAAAATCGTAAGCCTTTGTTTTCATGCGGAAAGAGAAATTTCTAATTAGGGCAATATTACAAACTTTTCAACATAATATTACAAAGGGGAAGTTGGTTTACGATTATTAATATAACAGTCAAATGATAGATGATAGACTTTTACATGCCGAATTTTTAACTGTTCTCCGTTCCGTTCCACAAAAAGGTAAAAGACAACAAAGCAATGATATCCTTGTTATTCGTGCTTTGCCTGATCTTCCTTTTTCATTGGGTTTTGATCAATGAGTCTTTCTTGATCAAAAAGAGAACAAGAACGATGGCGAAAGTTAATATTTTCTGCATTAGCCCAAGTAACGTAGTACGTTTTACGGTAACATTCTGTGTAATGAGATAAGGGTCAGGTAGGGTTATAGCTATTATTGGGGGTTCTGGGCTACACGAGGGATAGACTGGGTTACAATAAAAGGGACGCTAGACATGGGAAATTATAATTATTGGTTAAAAGGGGGGTAAAAAGTAGGAGTCACTCACGAAGCACGTTAACTATACGATAGGTTGGTCGTCCGATGAGTTAAAGATGACCGGAAGTGCGGAGGAAGCGTTTTCGAACACTGGTCAGGGAGATTTTTCCATCGATGATGGAGAGAGCACGACACATGAGCCAAAAAAACACGATGAATGAGCTCCGATCGCTCGTCGATACCTCTCCTCACCTTTAAAGTATGATTTGGGCATTTGGTTTGGGATTAGAGGGAAAAAACGGGGCTTCTTGAGAAAGGAACGGTTCACATCTGTCCTGTGTTTGCAAATCAAGTTTTTAATACACCTATTTACTGTCTCTTAAATTTATGAACGAGGGAAACAGGTACAATTTTGTTATTTACCTGTCATACATGGACGTCCTTATGATTTTCTTTGCATTTCTGTTTGTATGTAAACGTTGTAGATAATTTCTTGCCCTAATACGGTGTCTGTCAATCCAAATATGAACCCATGTCACACAATTATTCACTATATGTTCGCCATTTTTGCCATTACAATGCTAGATTAATGACATTTCAAAAAACAACAGCAACCATAATTGTAGAAGTCATGCAAAACCCAAAGAGAAACTATACTACTGTGCTAGATTCCTTTAAGAAGTAAATTGAGAGGTATTAACAATCCTCATTAGTTAGTCCTTTAAAATCATTAAATGTGAGAGGAGGCTAAAAAACCAAACCGCGTAGGCGGAATTAAAAGTAACATTTGTCAGCGCTTAAATATTTTACAAAAAGGGTGTGTTTGTAATCTGTAGGAGTCAACAATAATTAACCGGCTGTTCTCGAATTTTTGAAACTTTTTCACGCAATACATTTACTTTTTGTCTTAGGAAGCCGAGTGAAAAAATGCAACTTTCCACTTCCCAGAAGAATTTTTTCCCACTAGAGGTGGTTGGGGGGGGGGGCGGTTCGGTATTGGTGTTGGTGTGGGGGGTGTGGTATGCATAAAGTTTATTTTTACCCCTGCATGTAACAGACTTTCTCAGCCAGTATTAGCGAAAAAGAAGTGTTAAAAGCCGACGATTTATTATGTGCCTACATGTAGCCTTACGTCCTCATAGAACTTATGGATGTTGTGGAAAAGCGGGGGCGGGGGCACCACGGTACCGACACTGGAATTATAATATCTTAGTCCGCTACAAATGTTTTTACTTGTTTCTAATTCCGCCTACCGTATGGTTTGTAGCCTCCTCTCACATTTTAATGATTTAAAGGACCTAAGAATCTAATAGATTGTTAATCTACCCTCTCAAGTTTTACTTTGCCTTAAAGGAACTCTAGCCACGAGGTAGTTATTAGTTTTTCGTTTGGGTTTGCTATGACTTCTACAATTCCCTCGTTGTTTTTTGAGAATGTTCATTCAACTCGAGCATTGTGTAATAAGGGAAAGGAATGAGCAACATTTATATGTCGAATAATGGTGACATTGTGGTTCATATTTGATTGACCAGACACTGCGTTATTAGGGGCCAGAAGGAATTATCTACAACGTTACATACAAACCAGAAATGCCAAGAACAATCAGGAAGAGTCCATGATTATGTGACAGGTCATAATAACAAAAATTGTTACCTGTTTCCCTGTTCATACAGATTTAAAGACACGTATAAATATGGTTAATTAAATATTCATTTGCAAAACAGGATCAGATGTGATCCGCCTCTCAAGAAGCCCTGTTTCCTCTAATCGCAAACTAACCAAATCGCCCAAATTTCATACTTTAAAGGTGAGGAGACGGTAGTCGACAGCGATCGGAGCTCAGTTTCATCGTGTTTTTTTG
>LJIJ01006141.1:0-10096 GCA_001718145.1 Orchesella cincta
CCTTCCTTTAAGGAATCCGTGCTGATACGGATTAAAAAGAGCAGCAGCAACTACTAAAAATGCGATCATACAAAAATCTTTCAAATACTTTCGTCGTACTTTTTAATCCAAAAATGGCTCTATAGGCTGACGACTGTGTTAAAGAGCCCTTTCCCTTATAAAGTGGGAAACAATCAGTTTTTTTCATCGTTTCTGGTATACAAAACATATTCACTATATGGGTAAAAAGAATAATGAGAGGCACAGTAAAACTATCTGAAAACTGTTTGTATACTTTTTTAGGAATACTATCATTATCGGGGCGAACTTTTTTTACGTCCCTAATTGCTTTCAATATTTCTACCTTTGTTACTGGTGGGACTTCATAGTCCGGATTGAGTTCATAGAACTCACGTTCATAATCTACTATAGTAGAATCTAATAAACTAATATCGCTCGCGGATTCGGGAATAATGTATTCATTGGCAAAAAATTGTGCTATTGCTTCGTTGGTTCCTGCTACATTCCCATTAGAGTCAACCAATTTTGTGATTGGTAAGCTAGTTTTACTTCTAAAGTTAGTGATTTCGTTAAACAGATCCCATATATTACTGGAATCTCGAAGTTTCTTAAATTTATTATTCGCATATAACTTTCTGAGCACCCGGATTCTAATATTAATTTTATTTCTGAGAGTGGTGTACTCTTTCTGCTTGCTGAGATTAGTTAGATAATCTTTTGACAACCTCAACTTTTCGCGTCTAGCAATTTGTTTTCGAATCTCACTCGTGATCAGGTTTGTCATCCCCTTTCACGATTCTAGTCTTAGTTGGCGCGTGCTTGTCTAGAAAAGCTAGAATTTGTTTCTCATAAACTGTGAAGTTTATATTAATATCCTGATTTGAAAGTAAACAGTTCCAATCTAATTTACTAATATCACTTTCCCATATTTGTGGGTCAATTTTACTAATTGCACGCGTAGATATAATTTTTGGTGGACAATAAACTTTGATTTTTTTCATATAAATGTACGTCATAAGATGGTCCGAGCCACAATCAATCTTGTCTGACTGAAACTTTGATTCATTGTTCACATACACGTGATCGAGTAGAGTACTAGTGGTTTTCACAACGTTTAAATGCTTAGCTGAAGCTGTTCTGGTTGGACCAGTTACTTTCTGGAATAAGTTGTACTCTCTAGTTATACTTCGCAGTTTTGATTTGTTTGCTGAGGGCGGTAACAAATCTATATTAAAGTCACCTAATATTACTACTTGAGCACCAAGTTTGCAAAGAAAATCGCATACTCACTCAAAAATTCAAAACATGACTCATTATCATAAGGAGGTAAATAAATGAGTGCTATATAAGTTGGTGATAAACCTGTTCTTTTTAAACAGACAATATTGCATTCTATTAGGTTTGGTGGTTCTTTAGGGAATTCTACAATTTCACAGGTACAGGTATGGTGAATATAAATTAAAGAACCGGAGCAGTTGCATGTTTTCGCATAGCAAAAGAATTATCTGCGTGTGCCGCCAAGCAGAAAACCGTTGGCTAGGAATAAGCTTTCGAAAGTGGCAGCGATTGGTTCATCGCGGGGTCGAATGAGAATTTGAATCCATAGCAGAGCAACAAAACACGGTAAAAAGAATTGTCTTTAACCATATTTTTTGTATGTTTTTCTTGTCATTATAAACGGTGAGCTGATGTGGCGTGGTTTCCAGGTAAAGTGAGATGAGCTGTAGTACTGCATCGTGGTTAGAAAGTAGCTGACATATTTAATGATGTTTTCGTGAAGCAACATCTTGTAGCTGCAATAAACGCTTAGTCAGTTCTGGGAACAAAATCCACGTAACTTTAAACCTACGATATGATAGAAACTTTTTGGTTGCCAAATTGACAACTTCTTGTCCGCATTTGAACTGTTGTCCTTCGATCGATTGTGTTTTAAGTAAAGTGTTGATTTGATTGGTATTATGTGAATTATATACCCATCGTCACTTCCACAGAAAAGTTGAAAAAGGCTGGCTAAAAAACGAAAGGAACAAGTCATTCCTAATATAATTCCAACTTGGTAATTAATTTCTGGTTTCAAATGGCCAACCTATCATCCGTGATTGACGTAGGATTATGTGACAAGCCTAGAACTGTCTATTAAGTCGGGGTGAAAATTTTCCTTCATAATTGCAATAACATAAGCAGCAAAGTTCAGACTGATTGTAGCTACCCTATTTTAAGCAGTATAATACATAAAACAGAGACGGAAGGTTCGAACTTTACTTTCCGACACGGAAAAGGAGGCTGTCACTTCAAATGTGGATCTGGTAAACTGTAAATTCCACCTCAAACACCCCTATGTAAATATGGACTAAACTTGAATTTTGCCATATATAAAACTTATACTTCAAAATAAGTCAATAAAATTTCTGTACACTCCCAAAATAAAGCTTGAGCAAAACATGTTTCGTATATTTGACGTCTCACTTCCCACAGAAGGTAGGCTCCAATGAAAGTGATTTTTGTAGCTTCACTTCATCTTGTGCAAGATATTGTTAAAACTCGATTTAGTGGTTTGGTCGTAGATGGCTGACTGAATGATGATGATGATGATGACTAAATGAGCGAGACCAAGCAAGATAGTTCATTTGCAGTGGCGAGATCAAGAGTCAAGAGTGAGAAACGGACTGACTGATTCATTGACTGATGCCCACGGATTTTATTCAGTGTTTTAGACAAATTGCAACGTTTGTCAATGACATTGCATCAGAAATGGCATTCCATTGCGTACATAAATATTGTCAATACAGTGGCATTCTGCGTGAGACTAAACTAAATGTTCATTCACGTTGCATAAGTAGAGCATAAGTCATAAATATTTGACATAAATGAGTACACGAGCAAAAATAATTTGCATACATAATTATCTACTCTCAAGATCTTGCCACATTCAAAACGTCGCAGATTAGGAGAGCAATGACATGCTGACTAAAATAATTACAAAGTTCAGTAAAATCCTTTGTGAATGTAACAATATGTTGGCCTTGCAAGAGCCTTCTCGTGTCTTCGTGGAACTACTTTAAAGCAATTTAGTATTTGGTATAAGAGTTTTTGAAGTCAAGCTGACGTGGTCGATTTATAAAGGATTTATCTGATTCATATTGCATAACTGTCGTTTCAAATGACGGTGAACTTTTCTGGGGGAAAATATTATTTACCAGAATTTCACTTTTTAAAATGAAATTGGTTGTTTGGATAGAGAACATTTAACTCGCAATTCAGAATGTATGTTCCAAGCGCACGACGGAGTCCTGAACAGATTGAAAAAATGTAAAAAACTAGTTAATAATAGAGTAAAGCCAATTCATTTCAAAATAATTCACACATGTGATCATTTATTAAGCTACATAAATTTGACATATATTCTGTTTATTTTTATATTGTATTATAAATAAATCAGTTCATTCAAACTAGCATAGTTACATCAGAATACAGGAAAGCAAAGAAAAAACAAGTAACTGTTGGTGCCAAAAGAAAATGAAGGTTACTCTAGCTTTAAATGTTTAACTAAAATAAGAGTCAAAATAAGACTCTAAAATTCAAAACAAAAATCAATGTATTGTGTAGAATTTATTGACAGGAAGCAACATACATTGTATTTTCATTATTTGTTAGCAGGCTTTTATAATCCAGTATTAACTAACTCCTTTAATGGGATTAATTTTAATCTGTAACCCATAATCCCAGACTTCAATTTTACGTAGACTAATCTGTTGCATTTGTTAACAATTATTCCACAAAGAATTACTTTTTGAATTTTTTAAAAACGTTTGCTTGTCATTACAACCTACACGATAGCATCACACATAACTCCAACACATGACTCCAACATAATGCTGCCGGTGGTCGTGTACGTAGTTTCTTGGTGGTGCTGGTTTTATTTAATTTTAACTGTGTTAAAGTAGCTTTTAAGTATTGAGTGACACATCATTCGAATCGCAATTTTCTAGCTTGTTGGCTAAAATTGATTTCAAGTAAAAATTTTACTTGTTAGTCGTAAAATTGTTAAGTTATCAGTTAGAAATTGTGGTGCTTAAGCGAAGAAGGCGTATCAGCAGAAAACGAAAAAAAGGACAACATTTGCATATTGCAGATAAGTTAATTTTTATAAGTATATGTATGACAAAGTTGTACGCATTATTCTGTTGAAAAGCCTTGGTCCCAAGATACTGGCACGAAACTTATGTTGTTTGTTACCAGTACTACTATGGCACCTCATGATCCACCAATTGGGAAGGAAGCAGCGGACAAGGAACCAAGACGAACTATAGATGACTTATACTCACTTATAGTGAACGTGCAGCAGGGAGTGAAGCAAAATAACGTTCAGAATACATCAATACTTCAGAAGCTGGATGGGATAGCAGCCAGACAAGATGCGCTGGAAGAACGAATGGACAGGATAGAAAGTAAACAAGAAGAAGCCCTAGCAGAGTTGAAGTAACTGCGCAATTTTCCGCTGTGAGGCAGGAGATGGATGAACAGAGTCAAAGGATTTTGCGTAAAAATAACATTGTGATTTTTGGCATAGCTGAAACTGAGCAGGGAATTGAATTGTTCCATGACCTAATGGAAATCCTGTTACCTGCAAGGCGTAAAGAGTATGACTTTGAAAGAATTGGGGACCCAGAAAAGTCACAAAACAGACCAGTGCGCGTATTTCTCACGAATCCAGCCGTAAAAAAGCAGGTATTGAAAAACTGTTCAAAACTCAGTGGCAGGCAAAGTTTTGCATCAGTTAGTGTACGACATGACTTGACAAAGACTCAACAAGAGGCAATGAAAGCAGTGGCAGTTACTAGAGCAAAGGGACGAGAAAAGCGAAAAATACTGGTGGTTCAGGTGGGGATCCAAAACGACAAAAAGGAATGGAAACGAGTCAGCGAGGGAGTACTTCTCAACGGGTGGATCAAGTAGATATGGATGAAAACTGACGGTGGTAAAGAGTGGGTACAATTTTGTGATCGGCCATCAAAATATGCGTTCTTGTAGAAACAAATTTGATAAATTATACATGTTACTATCGACTAAAAATCTGGATGTACTATGCGTTACAGAAACTTGGCTAGAGGAAAATGAGATTTGTCCATTGCCCAAAGGCTATGAAATGGTTAGATTGGATAGAAAAGAAAGAGGGGGTGGAGTGGCAATTGTTTTTAAGAGCAAATACAGTGTTAAAGAAGTTCATTTTGATAGGACTAATTGGAGCCTCCCGTCGTCATTGAGAATTTGCTGTGTCGTTACAATACAAATATTCCAAATCAGTGAACGTTGCGTGTGTCTACCGAACTGATAATGTAAGAAATGATGTGAAAAATCTAGATCTTTGTTTTGAAAGGCTTCAGCAAACTCAAAAAAGTTGTTATATTTTTAGGGGATTTTAACATAAACATGTGTGTTGATAACAGGAGTTCGACTAGTTTAGGGAATGTAGCCAGTAAATATGGCTTCAAACAGGTGGTCAAACAGCCAACAAGGTTGGATAACTTAATTGATCTTTGTTTTGTTAAAATCTCATCTAAACAGTGTGCCATCGAGGTGGTAGTGGAAGATTTGTTGGTTTCTGATCATAGTTTTATTTTTGTAAACTCAAAGTTTCAAACTCAGGTACAAAAGAAGTTTGTAGAGGTAAAGGATTACAGGGGGGTTGACTGGAGACAGTTGATAAATTATGTTAGAAAATGTAAGTTCACAAGGATCTTTTCACGATAATTACGACAAACTAGTGAGTCAAATAAAAATTGTGCTTCAATAGTTTTGTACCAACTATAAGAAAGGAAGTGAAGGATGGAATTCTAGAAGTGAACACCAGTGAAAAAACGAACAGATTGTTGGCTGCTCGAAAGTACCACTACGATTGTTTTAAATCGACAGCAAACGATTGGCATAGGAAAAAGTGTAAAAGTTATGAGAAATTAGTTAGGAAGAGCATTGACTGTGACATGAAAGTAATGGTACAAAGAAAGGTTGCAAAAACGTCAGTTTGGGAAGCTTACAAATCCATTAGTTCCATAAAGTTTAAAAATGAGGTTAAACTTCCCGAGGATATTTGTCCAGAGGAACTTAATAACTATTACTGTGAAATGGGATTTAGGGATGGTGAGAGCATAGAAAATACATTACCTACTGAAAGAGCAATTAAACCTCATGGTAAGGACTTGTTTTTTGTTGACAATGTAACACCGTCCGATTTGTACTGTGCGTGGAAACGAGTGAAACGCAAACTATCAAATAAGCCAGATACCATGGGGATTCCAAAATCTTTTCTAGATAAGCTAATGCCAATTCCAGCTTTCAATGAAGCACTACTAGTTGTAATTAAACAATCTTTTGAACTGGGTATTGTGCCAAATGAAATGAAGGTCGCAAGAGTAATACCCATTCCCAAAGTTAAAAACGCAAGTAAACCGTCGGAGTTCAGGCCAATCTCAATTACGTCAAATTTTCTTTTGCTCGAGGAAACTATTTATCACAGAAAGCTAGTTAAGTTTTTAGAGTCGGAAAAATTATAACAAATTCTCAATTTGGTTGTAGGAAAGGACATTCTACAGAATTAGCAATGATAGCAGTTGTAGAGCAGGTTTACAAGAATTTGGACAAAGGAATGGTGGCAGTGTTACTATCTATTGACATGCGAAAGGCTTTTGATTCCGTACCAAAGGGTCTACTACTACTAAGGATTTGAAGAGTCGATGTAGAATTTCTGATTTTTGGTTAAGGAGTTATTTAGAAGACAGGAAACAGTTTGTTGAGGTGAATGGAGTTTGCTCAACGACGAGGGAGGTGCTTATTGGAGTGCCTGCAGGAAGTGTCTTGGGGCCAATTTTATTTGCTTTATACATTAATGATTTACCTTCAGTAGTTATAAATGGAGTTACAGTAATATTTGTTGATGATTCAAACTTTTTTTTTTTGGTTCCATGAAAAATTTAAAGGCCTTGGAAGATACCATAAATTCGGACATGCGAAATGTCAGCAAATACTTGAGGAAAAGCGTTTAACATTAAACAGTGACAAAACAAAAATGATAACCTTGAGTTCAGCTAGAAAAATGAGCAAGCTTGATTCCTTCACATGTGTGGTGAACCAGGTATGTATTGAGAATTCAAAAACGATGAAATGTTTAGGGTTGACTTTTGATAGGAGCTTATCGTGGAGCAAACACATTGAAAACGTGTCAAAGGTGTGCTATATTCGTATCAGTGCTCTGTACAAAATAAGAAATTGTTTCAGTAAAGAGCAATTAAAAATGCTAGGGCAGTCGTTAGTATTGTCAATAATGAGTTATATGATAGTAGTAGTAGGAACTACTTGTGACAAATATTTGATAGCTCTTGATAAAATTGTACGCACTCTGGGGAGAATGATTTTAAGAGTTCGCAAGTTTGACCCTGTTGCAGAGAAGATTAGGGTGGATTTAAAACTGATGTTTCCGAAGGAATTGTTTATGTACCGGTCTCTGTGTACTTTTTACAGGCTGTGCAACAGTAATGATGTGCCATTTTTTAAGGATTATGTCGTAAAGAAGGGTGCTACAAATAAATATAGTACTAGGGAACCAAACAACTATTATTGTAAGTTTAGACCAAAGTTGGAGGTTGGAAAGCGGACCTTTGAGTATAGAGCTGTAATGTTGTGGAATGGTTTGCCAGATATTGTCAAGAATGCACGGAGTTTAAATGTTTTTAAAGTCAATCTATGTAAGTATATTATGACGAAATGAACTGTGAAATGTTTGTACACTATAAAAGCTGTTGAAGTTGTATTATTGAAACTTAATTATGCGATTTATTTACTATTTATACTACTATTTAACTGTTTGTGTTATAAATTGGTAATCAATGATGTAAGAAAATTGGATTTAAATTTTTGATATTGGTAATTTCCTATTCATAGGGTTTTTTGTGAAAATTGGATGGAATGAGAGTGATAAATAAACGTGACTATTATTATTATGACTCATATCAGGCGGTTTCTTTTTAGCAAAGATATTTTTATTGGAAGGAAAAATTATTTTTTTTTGTTGGAAATCCCCATCAAGACAATTTAAGAATTATCGTATCTCTTATTGACCTTTTGTCTCAAAAAATGTATATAAGTCTTCCTGTGACAACGGAAAGGATTCTAAGGATGACAACAGATATGTTTCCTGAGAGAAATCTTACAACACTTACTTCCTTTTCGTCATGCTCTGATGAACAGGAAATTACCAAGGAATTGCAATTCTTGTGAGATTTTTTTGGACATGCTGGCACGCATCAAGCGATACATATTCTTAATATGGTTCTTATGGGGATTTCAAATATCTCCAATAAATAATAATCTTTGTAAAAAGAACCTGCTGATATGGATATAGATAATATAGTCCGTTTTATTTATCAGCTCTCATTCCATCCAATTTTCACAAAAAACCTATGAAGTAGGAAATTCCCAATATCAAAGGGTTTTATTTTTAAATCCAATTTCTTAGCATCTTGATTACCAATTTAAGTAACACAACAGTTAATAGTAGTATAAATAGTTACTAAATAGTAAATAAATCGCATAACTAAGTTTCAATAATACAACGTCAACAGTTTTTTAGTGTACAAACATTTCACCAGTTCATTTCGTCATACTAATTACATAGTGATTGACTTTTATAAAATTTTAAACTCCGTGCATCTGACAATATCTGGCAAACCATTCACAACATTACAGCTCTATACTCAATGTCCGCTTTCACCTCCAAACTTTGTCTAAACCTTACAATAATAGTTGTTTGGTTCGCGTAGTACTATAGTTTTATTTGTAGCACCTTCTTACAAATAATCCTTAAAAATGGCATCATTTACTGTTTACACATGTAAAACGTACACAAGACCGGTACATAACAATTCCTTCGGAAACATAGTTTTAAATCCACACGAATCTTCTCTGGCAACAGGGTCAAACTTGCGAACTCTTAAAATCATTCTCCCCAGAGTGCGTACATTTTATCAAGAGCTATTCAAATATTTGTTCACAAGTAGTTCCTATACTACTATTCATATAACTCATTATTGACAATAAAGCGACTGCCTAGCATTTTTTAATTGCTCTTTACTGAAACAATTCTTATTTTATACAGAGCACTGATACGAATATAGCACACCTTTGACACGTTTTCAATGTGTTTGCTCCACGATAAGCTCCTCTCAAAAGTCAACCCTAAACATTTCATCGTTTTTGAATTCTCAATACATACCTGGTTCACCACACATGTAAGGAATCAAGCTTGCTCATTTTTTCTAGCTGAACTCAAGTTATCATTTTTTTTGTCACTGTTTTAATGTTAACGCTTTTCCTCAAGTATTTGCTGGAACTTCGCGCATGTCCGAATTTATGATCTTCCAAGGCCCTTTAATTTCATGGAACAAAAAAAAAAGTTTTGAATCATCAACAATATAACTGTGATACTCATTTATAACTACTGAGGTAAATCATATATGTGATAAAGCAAATAAAATTGGCCGCCAGACACTTCCTGCAGGCACTGCCAATAAGCACTCCTCGTCGTAGGCAAACTCCATTCACCTCAACAAACTGTTTCCTGTCTTCTAAATAACTCCTTTAACCAAAATCAGAAATTCGACATCGACTCTTCAAATCCTTAAGGTAGGTAACCTTTGGCTACGGAATCAAAAGCTTTCGCATGTCAATAGAATAGCAACACTGCACCATTCCTCGTCCAAATTCTTGTAAACCTGCTCTAAACTGCTATCATTGCTAATTCTGTAGAATGTCCTTTCCTACAACCAAATTGAGAATTTGTTATAATGTTTTCCGATGCTTAAAAACTTAACTAGCTCTCTCTGTGATAAATAGTTCCTCGAGCACCAGAAAATTTGAGTAATTGAGATTTGCCTGAACTCCGACGGGTTTACTTGCGTTTTTAACTTTGGGAATGGGTATTACTCTTGCGACCTCATTATCGTTGGCACAATACCCAGTTCAAAAGATTGTTTAATTACAATAGTAGTGCTTCATTGAAAGCTGGATTGGCATTAAGCTTATTCCAGAAAGAATTTGGAATCTC
>LJIJ01006142.1:0-10096 GCA_001718145.1 Orchesella cincta
CATCTTTCATGAAATCCAACTTGGTCATGATAATTTAAAGCAACGTTTTGTTTTCATAGAAAATTAATACAATTTTTATTTGTGTAATTCACGCAAAACGATGAGACGACGACGAACACGATGGAAATGGAAAAATGACATGTTTCTAGTATAAACAAGAAAAATAGCTATCTACAATCTAACATTCCATGAATTTAAAATGGGAGTTGCTGTAAGCATATGAAGCGGTAAGCCGTAAGCCCAATTGATACATGATGATACGACCGATCCAGATTATCATCATTAAACCTGCATTTTTTCAAGCATTCCACATAGCAAAAACCAGTGTATCACACAGTCAGGGCTTGCAAATTCTTTTCGCTTCAGATGCAGGAACGGCGTTGCTGGAGAGGAAATATACAAATAGTCACCAAACGAGCACCATTCTTTGGTATTAAAATTTCAATTAATTTCCTGCCCATAAACATGTGCATACGAAAATATTTGTTGTAGGCAATCACTGATACATAAGAAACAGCATGTTTTGCATATTGTATGTAATTAGATATGAACAAAATGATGGAAGCAGTCATATACTTTTGGAAAGCCCAGTCTTCTGCTGTGTTCCTTTTCTGTACCTGAAGGATTGCTCACATGAATATTAATCTAATTTTGTGAACACTATAGTTGCTTCAGTTCTCCATTGTTTCACAGGAGCTGACGTGGACGGAGTAGAGACCTGACCTCCTAACGGAAACAGTGAAGCAGTGAACTCTGGGCGTGTAGAAATATACTGTTGCATACAACATCATCATCTCGTCACTTCATACTCGGGGACCATCCGTATCAAAACGTTAGACGTTAAAATTGGGCCATTTTTCAGACCCCCTTACGCCTTTTGTCAGTAACGCTATAAAAATTTAGGTTTATGAACGTAAATGCGCATCATAAGTCAGAAAGGGAGATTGTCCAAACCTGACTAGTTATTTTTCCGTATCAACTCCTGTCCTACAGTTTGTTTGTGCTATTGTATCCATTTTGCGCGGACTAATTAAAATGTGTTGAAGTTAGGGGAAAAATTTAACTGAACATTTTTTTAAATTTTCCAACGGTTCACGCTCGCCTTGTACCCCTTCCTCCCCTGTCACGCTCTGTAACGCTGGAGTGGAACCCCCCTTTCCTCCCCCAACCACAATTACGTTGATATGAACGGCCCATAACGTTAGCGTTCATTGTTTACAAAAACCACTGAAGAACCTTTGAATGGTACTTTTATTGTGTGGTTTTCGTGGGAACAGTAAAAATTCTCATTGCTTGAAAATTTAACTTTAATTATGCTGCATTTTGCAAAAATTTACTGTAAGATTCTATTTACACCAAATATGTTTTGTTTAATATGTACTAGCGATTGAACATACAATTTGGGTTTTTGCTTTTCATAAGACCTACGCAGCTTTATCAAATGCATGAATAAGTAGCTGCGTTTACCTAAATTTAACAGTAAAAGATTTGTGACATGCTCAAAAACAAATGGACAAACAACGTGCCAAAACCAACCTGCACGTGGTCTGAAAAGTAAATAAGGTTATTAAACACCTGCAGAATAAAATTTTATTAAAACAATTACAAGCATATATGAATGTCCACATTCTCATCTCATTTACTTAAGAAAGAAGTTTTGTTAGAAACCTTATGTTTAACTAATTCAACTTAAAAAACAGGATTTGGTATATTTCAAGTGTTCTCAAATGTAGTTTAATAATGTTTTTGAATTTAATATTTAAAATTATTTATAAAGAGCCCAGTTACGTGACTACTGAAAAGCTGGACCTGGAGTTGGATTAAATGCAATCTCGGACCTTCATTCTATTGAGCACATTTCAGATACAAAAAGCCCAAATCGTATATGAAATGAATGTTGTTAACAGTTTGTCCGTAAATTAATTACATTTGAATTCGATAAAAATGATAAGAGTCTGGCTCAGATGCTGAGGAGGATTTACGCACTGTAATCAACATTAATCAGTTTGCCAGACATGAAACACTTAGTCGTCTTAAAATTAGTGTATACGTGTTGACAACTAGTAAGAACACTGGACGGGAGGCAGAGTAAATTACAATCCTTGGGTACGTTCCACGTATCTCCATACAAACTTGATAAGCAGTGTCTGATTTTTTATTATCAGTCACAAAACTTACCGTGATCTGCTTTGGCTCGTTCCGCCACTTGTTGTCAACACGTAACACTAATTTTAAGACGACTAAGTGTTTCATGTCTGGCAACTGATAATTTGATTACAGTGCGTAAATCCTCTCAGCATCTGAGCTAGACTCTTATCATTTTTATCGAATTCAAATGTGATGTTAATTTACGGGACAAACTGTTAACAACATTCATTTCATATACGATTTTGGGCTTTTTGTATCTGAAATGTGCTCAATAGAATGAAGAGTCGAGATTCATTTAATCCACTCAGGTCCAGCTTTTCCAATGTATCACGTAACTGGGCTCTTATAAATAATTTTAAATATTAAATTCAAAAACATTATTAACTACATTTGAGAACACTTGAAATATACCAAATCTGTTTTTAAGTTGAAATTAGTTAACATAAGGTTTCTAACCCAAAACTTCCTTCATTAGTAATGAGATGAGAATGTGGACATCATAATGCTTGTAATTGTTTTAATAAAATTTTATTCTGCAGGTGTTTTAATAACCTTATTTACTTTTTCAGACCACGTGCAGGTTGTTTTGGCACGTTGTTTGTCATTTGTTTTTGAGCATGTCACAATCTTTTACTGTTAAAATTTAGGAAACGCAGCTACTTATTCATGCATTTGATAAAGCTGCGTAGGTCTTATGAAAGCAAAAACCCAAATTGTATGTTCAATCGCTAGGTATCATATTAAACAAAACATATTTTGATGTAAATAAATTCTTACAGTAAATTTTTGCAAAATGCAGCATAATTAAAGTTAAATTTTCAAAGCAATTGAGAATTTTACTGTTCCACAAAACCACACATAAAAGTACCATTCAAAGGTTTTCAGTGGTTTTGTAAACAATGTAACGCTACTTAGGGGCCGTCCATATCAAACGTAATTGTGGTTGGGGGAGGAAAGGGGGGTTCCACCTCAGCGTTACAGAGCGTGACAGGGGAGGAAGGGGGTACAAGGCGAGCGTGACCGTTTGAAAATTTAAAAAAATGTCATTTAATTTTTCCCTAACTTCAACACAATTTTAATTAGTCCGCGCAAAATGGATACAAAGCACAAACAAACTGTAGGACAGGTAGTTGATACGGAAAAATAACTACGTCATTTGGAGAATCTCCTTTCTGACTTTATGATGCGCATTTACGTTCATAAACCTAAATTTTTATAGCGTTACATGACAAAAGGCGTAGGGGGTCTGAAAATGGCCAATTTTAGCGTTACGTTTGATACGGATGGTCCGATGATGAAGTGACGATGATGATGATGTTTGTATGCAACAGTATATTTCTTACAACTGCCAGAGTTCACTCTCACTGTTTCCGTTAGGAGGTTCAGGTCTCTACTCCGTCCACTCAGCTTCCTGTGAAACAATGGAGAACTGAAGCAACTATAGTGTTCACAAAATTAGATTAATATTCATTGACAATCCTTCAGGTACAAGAAAAGGAACACAGCAGAAGACTGGCTTTCCAAAAGTATATGACTGCTTCCCTCATTTTGTTCATATCTATTACATACAATATGCAAACATGCTGTTTCTTATGTATCGTGATTGCCTACAACAAATAATTTTCGTATGGCACATGTTTATGCAGGAAAATTAATTGAATTTTAATACAAAGAATGGTGCTCGTTTGGTGACTATTTGTATATTTCTCTCAGCAACGCCGTTCCTGCATACTGAAGCGAAAAGAATTTTGCAAGCCTGACTGTGTGAACACTGTTTTGCTTATGTGGAATGCTTGAAAAAATGCAGGTTAATGATGATAATCTGGATCGTCGTATCATCATTATCAATTGGCTTACGGCTACCGCTTCATATGCTTACAGCAACTCATTTAATTCATGGAATGTAGATTGTAGATATGCTATTTTTCTTGTTGTATACTAGAAACATGTCATTTTTTCCATTTTCCATCGTGTTCGTCGTCGTCTCATCGTTTTGCGTGCTTACACAAATAAAAACTGTATTATTTTCTATGAAAAACAAACGGTTGCTTTAAAATTATCATGACCAATTGATTTCATGAAAGATGCTAGGGGTTTTGTGTGTCCCTTGTTGAAAGTTCTTGAAACTGATGATTTCTGGAGTGAATATAAATTTTAAGCAGAGTGTGGAAGGAATGATGCAAAATTGTATGAATGAATGACCAAAATTCAAAACCAACCTTTAGTACTTTGCACTTTCCTAATAAACAAGTTTTTCAATGAAGTGCGGTAGAAAAGGTTATGACAAAGTAAAATTTTCATCAACAAGGGGAATTTTTGATGCTACATTCTGGTCTGCTCCATTTTCAACCTCGCTTCCATCACTTTTAAATGCTAACGGTGTTCACTGATATTGATTGAATGAAATCTTTCTGTCCCCATTTAGCTTGGTATTGCATCAGCCACTCCAGAATCTTACTCGGTAAGAATTCTTAGAATGCAGCGTATGGCAAAAAGGGGCAATGTGAGAATTAATTCTAATTTACACCAAAAAATTAATTTCTACAGTTCGGGATTTAACTCTGATAATTTGTATGTTGACAATAATGTAACAATTATTGTCTAAAACGATGATGATGATGACGAAAAAATAAAATGATTATATATAAAGTGTGAAAAAAATGTCCTCTCAAGAGCAACACAATGGACAACAACATATAAAACTTGTTGTAGTTGCCAATTCTACAAGAACAAACGATTTCTGGTCTTTATCCAAACCTCAACGTTTTTCTGCATACGTAAAAATGGTAGGATGATGATGATTTCGACCGCCGTTTCATGACTTTAAGTTGGTTTTCGGAGACTGCTTTGCTGCTCGGCTAGCCTGCTTCAATTACTGTGCATGTGTAAGCGTTCTCTACGGTGTGCAATACAGATATAGATTTTACGTTCTTTATTACGCATTATTATTTTGCTGAGGCGAAAAAACGTTTGCTAGGGAAACAAAGCCATTACTCACCAGATACAATGGCAATGTAAAAGCATAACATGCTCAGAACCGATGATAACGATGAAAAAGGATGAATGCTTGGGAAGAGTGGAACGTATTTCCTCAAGAGCAAACGACTGAGAAATACACTTTGCGGAGTTGTAAATACACATGAGCAAACGATTTCTTCAACACTTACCAGCTTACATGAAAGGAATGTGCATTGGCTGCTGCTGATGAATCGATCGCTGTTTCATCATCATCAACGGTTTACCTGCTACTGCTTTACATGCTTTCAGTTACTCTGTTTACTTCATGTTTATGTAGCCGTTGATTGTTCCGGTGTAGTGTTCAACCGGGTTGTCATGCTTGTGAAAATTCATTTCTGCAAAGTACATCATCCAGGAAGGTCATTCTGCTAATTCTGGTAAGTTTGCTTTAAGTGTCAATTGTGTTCATTTTCAAATTTTACTTGTTTTTGTAATAAACTATCTATTATATGCATCCAGTTTATGAGTTTATGGTTTTTGTGTAATGTAGTAAATCCAGGATTGGAATATAAAGACCTATGAAAACTATTTCTGTCCAAACACATTTTTGCTCCAGTATCCAGGATCTCTCTCTCAAGTCTACGTTTACAAGTCTCCATAGTAAGCATAAAAATTAAATTTACTTCATTTGTAATAATAAATAAAAGCCATCATTTGTTTAATGTTCTAGATTTTGTCCATTGTGTTTTAAATTTTTACAAGTAGTTTATAGTAAATGATCGATGAATGAATCATGCTGAAACATGGACGAAAGTTAATCTTTTTCGTCGTGAAAAATGCTTTACAAAATGAGAGCCCAAAATTACCCAAGTTTGTCTCAAGCGCTATCTTTTAGACTCGTTTTCAAATCAAACGGTTTGTATTGCAAATAGATACTTAAATATAGTATGAATAATTACTATCCCCACAAAATTGGGTTCAATAGGCATTTTTGTATTCGTGACAACAATTTGAATTCGTATTTGTCCGTGGTTCATGCTTTTGGCAACCTTTTAAAGTTTAATTTTTTTATCAGAAATCCAGTAAAAAGACACAACCAGATTTAGCACGAAATTTCGCACATTTTAATAATTTTCTTCTGTTTATGTCTGAAGCTCGAAAATCTGAAGTTCTGAATATTTGCAATTTTTTATGTATGCAATTTGCAAAATGTTTAAGAAATTTATAAATTGCAATTTTTAGACTTCAAACAATACAAACTGCATATTGAACAAAAATTTTTGGGATAGTAATTATTCATAAAGTGTCTACAATTTCCACTAGCAACCATTTAATTCTGTGACTCATTAACTAGCATCGTAATTTCAAATTGCTCGTAATTAATTAAATATAATTGCAAAAATATAGACTTGTAGATAGTTAACTAATGTTTCACACACAAAATGCTTTCTTGATATAAGCATCAAAAATTCTTTCAAATTGCATGTTAAATTACTAATATCATCAAAAAATATTCACTAACTCGTCAACTCCACCATTAGTACTACTATTCAGAAAAATATTTACTTAGGTACGAATTTTTTTGACTATTTTTTGTTAAAAATTATTGACTTGCTATTTCATGTTAAATTAAATAGTTTAGAGCAGAATATGAATACAATTCATGTACTTTATTCATTTGGAAATTTGTGAAATGGTACAAAGTCATGTTATGTTTACTACTTGTAAGAATGGAGCAATACTTTTCCTCATTAATTTAACATGAAATTAGCAATTCAATAATTTTTAACAAAAAATAGTCAAAAAAATTCGTACCTAAGTAAAATATTTCTGAATAGTAGTACTAATGTGGACGTTGACGAGTTAGTGAAAATATTTTTTGATGATATAGTAATTTAACATGCAATTTGAAAGAATTTTGATGCTTATATCAAGAAAGCATTTTGTGTGAAACATTAGTTAACTATGCTACAAGTCCTAGTATTTTTTGCATATAATATTTAATTAATTACGAGCAATTTGAAATTACGATGCTAGTTAATGAGTCACAGAATTAAATGGTTGCTAGTGGAAATTGTAGACACTTATGAATAATTACTATCCCCAAAATATTTTGTTCAATATGCAGTTTGTATCTGTTTGAAGTCTAAAAATTGCAATTTAATAAAATTTCTTAAACATTTTGCAAATTGCATACATAAAAATTGCAAATATTCAGAACTTCAGATTTTCGAGCTTCAGACATAAACAGAAGAAAATTATTAAAATGTGCGAAATTTCGTGCTAAATCTGGTTGTGTCTTTTTACTGGATTTCTGATAAAAAAATTAAACTTTAAAAGGTTGCCAAAAGCATGAACCACGGACAAATACGAATTCAAATTGTTGTCACGAATACAAAAATGCCTATTGAACCCCAATTTTGGGGATAGTAATTATTCATACTATATTTAAGTATCTATTTGCCAATACAAACCGTTTGATTTGAAAACGAGTCTAAAAGATAGCGCTTGAGACAAACTTGGTAATTTTGGGCTCTCATTTTGTAAAGCATTTTTCACGACGAAAAAGATTAACTTTCGTCCATGTTTCAGCATGATTCATTCATCGATCATTTACCTATAAACTACTTGTAAAAATTTAAAAACACAATGGACAAAATCTAGAACACCATTAAACCAAATGATGGCTTTTATTTATTATTACAAATGAAGTAAATTTAATTTTTATGCTTACTATGGAGACTTGTAAACGTAGACTTGAGAGAGAGATCCTGGATACTGGAGCAAAAATGTGTTTGGACAGAAATAGTTTTCAATAGGTCTTTATATTCCAATCCCTGGATTTACTACATTACACAAAAACCATAAACTCATAAACTGGATGCAATATAATAGATAGTTTATTACAAAAACAAGTAAAATTTGAAAATGAACACAATTGACACTTAAAGCAAACTTACCAGAATTAGCAGAATGACCTTCCTGGATGATGTACTTTGCAGAAATGAATTTTCACAAGCATGACAACCCGGTTGAACACTACACCGGAACAATCAACGGCTACATAAACATGAAGTAAACAGAGTAACTGAAAGCATGTAAAGCAGTAGCAGGTAAACCGTTGATGATGATGAAACAGCGATCGATTCATCAGCAGCAGCCAATGCACCATTCCTTTCATGTAAGCTGGTAAGTGTTGAAGAATCGTTTGCTCATGTGTATTTACAACTCCGCAAAGTGTATTTCTCAGTCGTTTGCTCTTGAGGAAAATACGTTCCACTCTTCCCAAGCATTCATCCTTTTTCATCGTTATCATCGGTTCTGAGCATGTTATGCTTTTACATTGCCATTGTATCTGGTGAGTAATGGCTTTGTTTGCCCTAGCAAACGTTTTTTCGCCTCAGCAAAATAATAATGCGTAATAAAGAACGTAAAATCTATATCTGTATTGCACACCGTAGAGAACGCTTACACATGCACAGTAATTGAAGCAGGCTAGCCGAGCAGCAAAGCAGTCTCCGAAAACCAACTTAAAGTCATGAAACGGCGTCGAAATCATCATCATCCTACCATTTTTACGTATGCAGAAAAACGTTGAGGTTTGGATAAAGACCAGAAATCGTTTGTTCTTGTAGAATTGGCAACTACAACAAGTTTTATATGTTGTTGTCCATTGTGTTGCTCTTGAGAGGACATTTTTTTCACACTTTATATATAATCATTTTATTTTTTCGTCATCATCATCATCGTTTTAGACAATAATTGTTACATTATTGTCAACATACAAAAATTATCAGAGTTAAATCCCGAACTGTAGAAATTAATTTTTGGTGTAAATTAGAATTAATTCTCACATTGCCCCTTTTTGCCATACGCTGCATTCTAAGAATTCTTACCGAGTAAGATTCTGGAGTGGCTGATGCAATACCAAGCTAAATGGGACAGAAAGATTTCATTCAATCAATATCAGTGAACACCACCCCGTTAGCATTTAAAAGTGATGCAAGCGAGGTTGAAAATGAGCAGACCAGAATGTAGCATCAAAAATTCCCCTTGTTGATGAAAATTTTACTTTGTCATAACCTTTTCTACCACGCACTTCATTGAAAAACTTGTTTATTAGGAAAGTGCAAAGTACTAAAGGTTGGTTTTGAATTTTGGTCATTCATTCATACAATTTGCATCATTCCTTCCACACTCTGGCTTAAAATTTATATTCACTCCAGAAATCATCAGTTTCAAGAACTTTCAACAAGGGACACACAAAACCCCTAGCATCTTTCATAAAATCAATTGGTCATGATAATTTTAAAGCAACCGTTTGTTTTTAGAAAAATAATACAGTTTTTATTGTGTAAGCACGCAAAACGATGAGACGACGACGAACACGATGGAAAATGGAAAAAATGACATGTTTCTAGTATACAACAAGAAAAATAGCATATCTACAATCTACATTCCATGAATAAAATGAGTTGCTGTAACATATGAAGCGGTAGCCGTAACAATGAAATGATATACGACATCCAGATTATCATCATTAACCTGCATTTTTTCAAGCTTCCACATAAGCCAAAAACAGTGTTCACACAGTCAGCTTGCAAAATTCTTTTCGCTTCAGTATGCAGAACGGCGTGCTAAGAAATATACAAATAGTCACCAAACGAGCATCCATTCTTGTTATTAAAATTCAATTAATTTCCTGCATAAACATGCGCCATACGAAATATATTGTTTACAATCACATACATAAGAAACAGCATTTGCATATTGTATGTAATAATATGAACAAAAATGAGGAAGCAGTCATATACTTTGGAAGCCAGTCTTCTGCTGTGTTCCTTTCTTGTACCTGAAGATTTCAATGAATATTAATCTAATTTTCGTGAACACTATAGTTCTTCATTCTCCATGTTTCACAGAAGCGAGTGACGGAGTAGAGACCAGAACCTCCTAACGGAAACAGTGAGAGTAACTCTGCATTGTAAGA